>JAQZBX010024403.1:0-23772 GCA_029593785.1 Cabassous unicinctus
ATCAATGAATTGCACCCTTGAAAATGATTAATATGGGGAATTTTGAGTTGTATATATGCTGCAATAAAAAGTACAAAAATATTGTTTAAGAGCATGTAACATGTTTGGTTAATTTTTATTACATAGCACATACTTGCAGAACAATTGGTAAAGTGGAAGATTGAGTTAATATAGGTAAGGTCTATATATATATCAATTCATTAGAAGTATTCTATATGTGTTAATATCCATGGCATTAACTGATGACCAATAGCAATCTAGATAAATATAGGTGGTTACTACTGCATGAGAGCCCCTCCAAACTTTACCTGTGGTTGTAATTCATTACTTGCCCACAAGGTGGGAAATTGTTTTTTTTTCCACTTCCACCAATATAAATTTTGATAATGATCTCATTTTGAAATTCTCTTAAGAATTGCGATTTCTGATGACCACATTCTTATTTGCTATATATGTCTCTGCTTTGCATCTATTAACTTGTACTCTTTTTATTTTGACACTGAATTTTACAAGAACCCTCCCTGTGAATATTTATTAAACCCTTGTGGCTTCTTTTTGTTCCTTTCTTAGCCAAGATGGCCTAATCAACCAAATGAATAATATGAACCCATTGTTTACTAATTTCTAATTCCCTATGTAATTTATTTACTATTATTCACGTATTACATACTTTAATTCTCAATATAACTCTGAAAATTGGGAATTAATATATAAAATTTAAAAGTAAAAAAACTGGTCCAGTTAAAGTTCAAGAAAAAAATTTTAATCCATGGAAATGTAAGAAAAAGGACAGGCATTCAAAGCCATGTGTATGTGTGCAGCTATGCCTTGAGACGTGGCACTTCATCAGCACTCCTGAGCCTCCTGAGCTTCACTGCTTCCCACTACACCAATTCCAGTGCCTCGTGCCAACTGACCATTTCCTTGTACAATTCCATCACAACCTGTCAAGTACTTTAAGGCAGGAGAGCAATGTTTTTGTATGTTTAACTCGTGGTGATACAGAACTGAAACATCACTCCATTGATTTCCTATATATTGAGTGTTAAGTGCTACACAAATACTGTTCAAACCAATTTCCCTAATACTCCATATTTCAATATTTCCTATCCATATTCTCTAAAATACCTGACTATTTCAACTCAGGAACATTTATTATGAACTTTTTTTTTTTTTAACCCTTCTAATATAGTAAAATATCTGCCTCCCAGGTTCTTACAAATAGCAACATAGTTCCATATCTATTTAAATTTCCTCTTAGCACCTTTAAAAATACATATATATACACACACACATATATATAATAACATTTATGTAAAATGCACATATATGCATAAGTATTTATATATCATTTTATAAATATTTGTATGTATTGTGAAAAATTTGATTTTTACCCACAATAAAAAAATAAATAAATTTCCTAATATATCTTATCCTAATAACTTAAGAGTTTTAATAAAAACAATTGCTCTGTATTTTCACTCACTTTTCTCCCTTAATAAACAGTCATCCATTTCTAGGACTTTTGTCTTCAGTTCTCTTCTCTTGCGCTAATGCCATTTCCCATTACATGCCATTTTGTTGATTCTTTTCCGTATGTTTTTGAACTAAAATAAATGCTTAAGTTTCCCTGTTCAAAATATTTTTTTCTGAAATTTTGATCCATTAATTAAATACCTTGGTTTTCTGCAATTTTCTTTTATTAGCCTTTTTCAAACAATGTTTAACTATCCATCTCTGATTTTTATTTGAAAATAATATGGCTTCTTTCAGCATGTAAGCATCTCATTCCAATAACATGAACATGAGAAGATCAAGTGAGTGTTATTTCAATCTTCAGCTTCCTTTACTTTGTAGTATGGTATAAGGATTTTCCAGCCCTGGTGCCACATCCCTACCCTACTTTGACTCCCCTTTATAGCACTTTAGTCACTCATTTCATTAAAGGTATATGGCTAGAGGGGCCAAAGATTATTTTCTCAATAGTGATGTCCAAATTGTGTTTTTTTAAATGATTTTCCAAAGTTCATAGTTTAGAATTCTATCCTTCCACCTTTTCCTCTGTCCCTTTTCCACTTTATCTACTCCATTATTCTGCTTTCATTTAATTTTTCACTACTCTATCGCTGTCGTTTCCTCTTCTTTAAAAACTTCATTCTTGTTTCCCCTTTATCCTTTACACAGATTGCAATCATTATCTGTAATAATTCTGGCAAGTCAGCAAGATGTAGACCATATTATATTTCTTAAATAAACTTCCTTGAATAATTTAATGATGTAATGTACTACTTTCTGACTTCTGGTAACATATCACTTGTAATAATCTCTTTTCAAAACATCTCATGCTAGTTAAAATTGATTGAACTGGATTATGCTTTGGATCTCCACCAGTTTATTATATGAAATAGTTCAATCAGTAAGTTATTGGACTAAGATCAACTTAGATATAATATATGGCATCATAGAAATCTGTAAGAAAAGGTCTCCAAGAAATATCTCCAATAACAACCTTCATAATAATTTATTATTATTAAAACATTTCAAAATGAAACTCTCTGAAAATATTCCAAAAATCCTTAAAACACATTCACTTGGGAGTAGCCACTGGAGAATTGTACTTCTGCTTACCATTTGTTTCAATTTGTACTATCTGAAATTTCTAAATATGGCCATTTTATTACCATGGATATCTATATCAATATTTTACAATTTAAAAATACCTGAGAATGATGAGCTTGCCTGAAACAGATGAGTTGATTGATTTGTTGATTCAGGCATTCATTAAATTTACCACAATCAATCATCAGAGTTCTAGAAATTAGTATAAATGACTGCTATTATCTTTACTTGAAGCTTTTGAGAAGTAGATATTATTTGTGGAAATGAGTATTTACTTAATAATGTTAGGAAGTAGAAGAGCATGAAGTGATGTATAAAATTTTCCCCATAAATCATGAACATATTTCAGAACTTGAGCAATTTGTGACAGAAAGATATAGTTTCCTGCTACATGTTTAATTATCAGACCACTACTACTATATTATAGAAATGGAGCAAGATTTCACAGTTTAAACACAATATAGAAAACTTTACTTCTCAATCACCAGTTTTAGGTTTGTTGATTGAAATCACATGTGTCAGGGTAGCCAAGCTAAAAATTCATGATTTCAGAGAAAGATATGTTTTTCCCTATATTCTGCCATTTTCTTGCTTTGCAGCTCTGGGAACCTCTTGAGCATCTTTGAAACATGGATTTCTTATCTTTAGAATTTGCAATATTGTCTACCTCATTAATATAATATTTACAAACTATTCAAAATAAAGAAAAGCCTCAAAATTGTAGCTATGTTGAAGAAAATAAATAAGAAATATGAATCACTGATGAAAGGATTAAGCATGTGATCCCTTCAGTACTTATATTTTTCCATCTTATGCTCATAGTCCTATCATTTTTAAATAAAGAAGTGGAAGAAAAACCCAGGTTTCTGCCATTGTTAATGGACCTCTCTGTTAAAAGGAATATGAGAAAAAATAAAAGTTCTGAATTGATTTGAATAGAAACTGTAAAACTGAAACCATTTACTTCCCAATAGACTGGCAGCAGCAGGGGGATACTCTGAATGGTGAAGTTTTCCTGAGATAAGTAGACTATTGCATGGTTTTCTCATCCAAGTAAAAAAGCAAATTGCTTGTTGCTTTTTCTGCAATGATGTGAAGAATATATTTCCATTCTGAACAGTCAGAAGATATATTTTGGTCATTAGTGTAGGTATTCATAAATTTTTTTCATCCATCCCTCCATTTAAATTAATATATTTATAATTAACTCTGTATTTTAAGGGTTACTTATATACAGAAAATGGAATGTAAACTGTGTGGATGATTCAGTGATCAATGCCTCTATATTAAGGAATCTTTAGAATTACTCCTGCAATATAAGGCATTGTGTATATATTTTATATTTATGACAGGGATTCACTTACTTGTTTTGAATATATAATGCACCTGAATATATAATACAGAGGTTGGCCAAGCAAAGATAATATGCTGACAGGTGTAAGTATTAACTAAACAGCAATAATATACACAAATAATTATTTACAGTTTTTAAGATAAAACACAACTCACTAACATTAAATGTTTGCATAATTTAAATAAACATTTTGCCCACTAAAACCATGTGCTATGAGCAGAGCTGCTCCTATCCCTACCTCTTTTGCATTCATTGGCTCCATACAGTTCCGTGTTATCCATTCACTCTGCATTTCATTAATAGTTATCAGTTCTGCTGGAATGAGTTTTCAGTATGATGAATGTATTAGTCAGCCAAAGGGGTGCTAATGTGAAATACCAAAAATGGGTTGGTCTTTATAAAGGGAATTTATTTGGGATAGAAGTCCACAGATACCAGGCCATAAAGTGTTAAGTTTCTTCTCTCACCAAAGTCCATTGCCACATGTTAGAGCAAGACAGCTGCCAACGTTTGCCAGGGTTCAGGCTTCTTGGGTTCCTCTCTTCCTGGGGCTGCATTTCTCTCTGAGCTTAGCTTTTCTGGTTCCTCCACAAGGTCAGCTGCAGACTATCAGGTGAAGGGCTAGCTTCTCTTCTCCTGGGGCCTTCTCTCCAACATCAAAACTGCTTCTCAAAAACTGCTTCCACTCTGTTCTTGCCTTGCCTTTTTATATTCAATTCCCCACCCACCAAAGGGGTGAGGCTCAACACCCTACTGACGTGGCCCAGTCAACACCCTAATCATAACTTAATCATGCCCAGATTAACAGATCAATTTAAAAGCATGTTCCAATTATATTTTTGGAATTCATAATTACATCAAATTGCCCAACAGCCATATTCCACCGTCTGAATTCCAAAAGTACATTAAAATATATTTAAAAAACTTAAATCAGTAACAATTCAAGTACAAAATCATATCATAATCAGTTTAAAGAGATACACTTTGTCTTCAGGCAAAATCCCATCTGCTGTAGATCTCTGAAACTTACAAAACCATTTAACTGCTTCCAATACACAAATGGAAAGACAAAGGATAAACATTTTTAATATCATAAGAAGAAATTGGGATGTTAAACATGAGTCATGGATTCGCTACAGTTCAGTAAACCTTCAGGGCATCCTCCATTTAATTTCAAAGTCTGAGAGTCATTCTTAAGAAGATGGTTTCTTCTCCTTGGGGTCAATTGGGAACCCACCCTTTCCACAGGCTTGCACAATGGCCATTTTCTTGGTTCTACTCTCATCAAGCATCTGGGTATTGACCAAGCTCCAGACCTCACCCTCCAAGAGTGTTGGAGTGATTGCCACAACTTACCCAATCTCTGGGTTAGAGTCTTAGCCCCCCTAGTACAGTGAGGTGAAGAAAACATTCCCCCTAACCTTTGGCATTGCGGTTCAACCCTCTCAGAGCCATGAGTTGACCACCTGGCCTTCCCTAACCTTTGGCATACAGGTTCAACCCTCTCAGAGCAATGGGTTGACCACCTGACCTTCTCTAATCTGTGGGGGACAGGTACACCCCTCTCAGACCTATGGGGTGCTGACCTTAACCGCCCTAATCTTTGAGGAATGTGCTCCACCCTCCCTGCACCTTGGGGTGGCAAAACTCTCCCAGAACATCGGGTGGGGACATCCACCCTCTTCAACTGCTGGGGAAAACTCACCCTCTCTGTACATATGGGTGGGGCTCCTCTCTTGGCCCAAGGAGATGTCTTAATCCCAGATCTCTGCTTCAATGGTTTTTTTCTTAAAGCTGTTTCTCCTTCAATCTCTTCTTTCTATGTCCTCTTTTGTCCAAGCTGACAGTGGTTTTGTTCATACAGCTCTCTCAAAAATGTTGGTTTAGCATGCCAGAAAGAGGGGTCCAAGCAATCAGACAGTAAGACTTTCCACAAGTCTTTCCAACATAACTGCATCTTCAATTCTGAGTTACAAGTTCCCGGTTTAGATAAGTCTTCAAATGGGGCACTTTTATCTGGGAAATTGATTTCCAGAAACTTGGAAGTTCTGGAATCAGCTTCTGTTTTCTTTGTGCCCAAAGGTTCAGTCTATAGCGTATTTTGTTCATCTAGCATTTTGCTATAAGCTGCAAGGAGAAGCCAAGCCACATTCTCCAGGTTTACTTTGGAAAGTTCTTCAGCTAAATGCTCCGGTTCGCCATTTTCAAATTCTGTCTTCCATATAACACCAGGAGCTAATCTTGTTAAGTTCTTTGCAACTTTAAAACATGGATCATCTTTCCTCTAGTTTCCAATAATAGTTTCATCATTTACTTTGAAGTCTTCATAAAAAGTTTCTTTAGTGTCCATATTGCTATCAACAGTTTCTTCAAAGTGATCTAGGCCTTTTCCATCAAGCATTTCACAATTCCTCCCAAAAATACACCTTACCCATTTATAAAGCTGTTCCAACATTTTGGTAATTACAAAAGCACTACCCCACTCCTGGTACCAAATTCTGTATTAGTCATCCAAAGGGGTGCTAATGTGAAATACCAAAAATGGGTTGGTCCTTAGAAAGTCTATCAAAGGGGTGGGGCTCAACGCCCTACTGAAATGGCCCAGTCAATGCCCTAATCATAAATTAATCATGCCCAGATTAACAGATCAGTTTACAAGCATGAGCCAATTATATTTTTGGAATTCATAATTATATCAAACTGCCCAATGGCCACAATGAATATAAAAGGTATTGGTCTTATTTTGTGAGTACCATCCTTATCTATGTTTTCTATTTTAATTTGTTTACAGTCTCACTCTCAAAAAAAAAAATGAGCAGTGCAGGAGTGATGTGGGAGAGATTCATGGAAAGAGGTGAAGAGGAGGAAAAGACATTAATAACACTAAACATGTTAATATTTTAACAAGTTTATATTTTCTTATGCAAATAGGAAATTCTGCATTTCTGGCATGGTCCAATCTTATTTTAGGTGCAGGCAAGCATGAGGACCATATATAATTGAGATGACTGAAATTGTGGCAAGAAACATTTTATTTATAATGAAAGCCTCTGCTCACATTTGGTTAAAAAAGTGTGGATGAAATGACGCTAGAGAAAACCCCTAGGAACATAGTCCTTGGCATCACTAATAGTCACTTCCCAGGGCAAATGCCAAAGAGATAATTGGCTCCAATTGTTAAGGAAAGAGATCTCAATTAGAAACTGTGCATAAAACAACTTTTGTATATCAAGAAATATTAATATATCTGAAGTTGTGAATATTGTATAGATCCTGGAGAACAAGGAGAAGAGGATAGTCCCAGATCCCAGCCTCTGTTAGAGGCCTGAAAACTAGGGTTTCCTCTCTGCCTCATGATTTTCCTCTGAGGCATGGGGTGATTTTCACTCCCACTTTTGCAACCAACTCATGGTATTTGTTTAATGGACAAATCCCATATGGAATTTACCAAATATTTACATCAAGGGATCAAATGCCATTTACCATCCTGGGGTCAAAGTCCAGCACAGTGATCTCTGAACTGTGTGGCCATGACACTTAACTTCTTGTATCTCAGTTCTTTATCTGTTAACATGTTAACATCAGTGTCCACCCTCAGGAGCCTCTTGAGAATGTGAAAGATGGGACTAGAAGCATTTGGAATAGTACCTGGTACATGGTGCATATTAGGAAGTGTTATGATATCTGTCCTTTATTTTTCACAATAATGATTGAGTTTATCAGTCAGATCCTTTCAGGAAAGTATAATCTATGCCATGATTCCACTCACCGTGCTGTCATTGATTTCTAGTTTAAATCAACTATGCTCAGACAACACATTCATAATTTTAAACCATTGAAATATGCTGATTTTTGGCCCAGTATATGGTATATTTTGAAACATGTTCAAAAGGCACTTGAAAGAATGTGTATTCTATACCCTGGGACATTAATCTACATAAGTGTTTACTAGAAAACTTTAGTCAAATATATACTTCAAGTTCTTTATACCTTAACTGAAGTTTATTTCATGTATAATATACTGACTAAATTGTATTTATGTCCATAATTATAATTTTGAATGGTTTAAAATTCTTCTTTGTGTTATGTCATTTTATTCAGTATATGTTTAGGTGCTATGACCATAGGTGCATACAACTTTGGAAATAATATATCTTTCTATTAAATAGCCTTTCACAACTTCTGGAACCCATATATTTATCATCTCAGTGTTCTTCATTCCTTCTTGCATCTAGTGCAGCCTGAAAATTTCATTTTTTGTAAAAAAAACTTTATTTTAGAAAAGTTTTGAAATTGTAGAAAAATGTAATCAAAGGTATAGGGGATTTGGGGATTGAGGGAAGATGGAGATGGGCTAATAGGCAGAAGTGAACGTTGTCACAATAATAATGGTGAAAGAGCCAAAAGTGGTCTGAGGAACCTGCTTTGGGGTCAGCAGACAAGGACAGTGGTACACAACTCACCAGGAGGGTGAGGGACCGAGAGATGAAGATGCTAAAACAACAAACATGAGTTAACAAGTCCCCACAGCAGCAAGGAAGACATCCCCTACCCCACCCCCAAGATTTTAAGCTGGGGTAAGCCCCCTGACTCATTGCAGCTGACCGAGATGGGAACAGACATCTTCCTCCCTGTCAGCTGTTTCAAGGGAAAAGGAATGGGACGTCAATGTGCTTTTCTTCAGTGAATTCAGCCAGCAGAGCCCACTTTGAATTTCCCATCTGGAGATTCAATACAGAAAACAGGAAAGTCAAGTAAAACAGCTCCATGGAAACATGCACTGAAAATTGCCTGGAGAAAAACTGTTCTTAGCATTCTCTGTAATCCTATCCTGGGAGAAAAATTTGCAACCAACTAGTGAGCCCCTGACCTGATTATGATTAATTAAGCTGAACAATTTTAAAGACTTAGAATAAGTTGAACGAAATATCAAAGAAGAGCTGTGAAGGAAAAAAAAATGCAATAGGCAAGAAAGAAAAGGTCATCTGAGTATATTCACCAACATATGTAGATGCCTAAACATCAATAAAAAATTACAAGCCATACTAAGCAACAGGAAGAGATGTCACAGTGAAAAGAACTAGTCAAATATTCTGAAGAGATACAGGACTTTAGACAATTAATCAGTGATAATCACACAACTATCCTAAATCAATTCAAAGAATTTAAAGAAAATATGACTAATGAAATAAAAGATATTAAGAAGACACTGGGAAAGCACAAAGAAAAATTTGGAAGCCTGCAGAGAAAATTAACAGACCTTATGGGAATGAAAGACATGATGGATGAGATTAAAAACACATTAGAGAGTGCTGGGAAGATGGTGTTGTGGTAGGTAGGCACTTTCCCAATCTCACACAAAAAAATGGCTAAGGGACAAAATCCCACCTGAGTGAGCTGTTTTAGGAACCCACAGAGCATGAGGCTCAGGGCATCGATTTGGAGGGAACTGGACAAAGAGAAAGAGAGCCCATGGGAAAACTGTGAGTTGCTTGTCCCTGTGGCTGGAAATGGTGGGTGGCTAAGCCCCACCCTCAAAGCAGATAGCCTCCATAGACCCCCTGACTTTCAGCAGCCAGTGAGTGGGAGGGAACATTCTCTAGGAGGAGGAGGGGTTCTGGTGAAGGGTGGGGAGTGGTTTCCTTTCCATTGGTTTAGACACCTGAGCCCCCTTTGACTCTCAGGGAGGATACCAACCATCACTGCGGTTGCCCTAGGGAGAGGGGAGAGGGCAATCTGCTCAGGCAGTCTGTCACACCCAGCTACCCTGTGAGAGAAGAACTTGGGAAAGGAGGGGGCAGAGACAGGCAACTATCTAGTTGAGAATCTGAAAACTATTAAAAGTACAACTCCCCTAAAGGAAACAGACAGTAGGAAGAGCTCAGTAAGCTTTCAAAAGCTTATTTAGGGTTCCCTGGGAGGAAGAGGAGTCTGGATGAGGGTTAAGAGTGGTTTCTTTGTGGTAAGTTTGATCAGCTGAGGCCCCTCTGAATCTCAGAAGGGATCCTGACCTGACTAGGAAAGGGGAGAGGAGATCCACTCAGACAGGCTGTTATGTCCAGCCAACCTGGGAGAAAAAGCAATTAGAATAGAGAGGGGGCAGGGACAGAAAGGCACCTAATCAGCAACACTCGCAAGCTGGCAAGATTCCAAACTACCTCAGGGAAAGTGGGTGGATAGCTTTCTGAAAGGCTAATTGACCTAAGGAGAAAGTTAAGCTCAGTAGAGGAATTCCTGCCTTGAATATACGAGGTCCCTGGTTTGATTCCTGGCTCTTCATAGAGATGTGATCCACCAGGGTATGAGACATCCAGCTGACACTTTATGACGGGGAGCATATAGACATTTTTTTAATATTAGCTTTTTGTGGATCTTTAATTTTTCTTAATAAAGGTTTCTTTTTTAAAATGTAACTTACTTTACTCGCTAAAACCCAGTTTAAAACCTACAGAGTGGAAGATTCAGGGTGATTGATTGAGGAACACTGGCAGTCTGAGAAGCTCCTTAGGGTCCTAAGAGGGAAGGTTGTTTTTCCTTGGGTTTTTTGTTTCTTAGTTTTTTTGTTGTTCTTTTATTTTCTTTTTCTCTTTCTCTTTCTTCTTTTTTGAAAAATTAAGTACTGCTGTATTGTTTATTGTTTGTTGTGTTCACCCTTCCTTTGTTTCCATTTTTTTTTCATTTATGGATTTTGTCTACCTACAATATTTATTTCATTCCTTCCTCTTTTTATATTCTATCTTCTGTTGTTGTTCTTTCATTCCACCTCTTTTTTTTTATCTTTGATTTTTCTTATTTTTCTTTCTTTCTGTATTTTCTCTGTTTTCTTTCTTTTTTTTAACTATTTAATTCTTTTTCTCTTTTCTCTTTCCCTCTCTTCTCATCACTCTGGCTTTTAATTCATTCTATATATTTTTTTCTATATTCTGTTTCTCATTTCATTGTTTCTATTTCACTATTTGATTCTTATTCCTCTGCACTTCTTACTCAAGTTAATTATTCATTTTCCAAGGTCTTATATGGTTGCTCTTCTAACATTTACTATTATTATTTCTATTATCTTTTTTCTCTTCTTACCTTTATCCCTTTCTCTGGTCCTAATTTTTTTTCTCAAGGGAACATAGACAGCAGCAAGGAATTAAAATAAGAGGAATGAAGTGTCAAAGTGAAAACTTCCCTAATGCACAACAACAACAACAAAATAAAATTCAAGCATAGAAAGAGAAGCTAATCCTCTGAATAAACCCATCAAGATAAACTGATGCCTAGACACCAATAAAAATTACAACCCATACTAAGGACATGGTCCAGCCCAATTAACAAACTAAAGAACAGGGGTAGATACAGAACATGGAACAACTAATCAGAGATGACCAAACAAATATCATGAAACAACTTAATGAAGTGAAGGGAGAGATTAAGGATATTAAGAAGACACTGAAAGAACACACTGAAGAAAAGGTAAACATAGATAAAAAGATAACAGATATGATGGTGATGAATGGTAAAGTGCAAGAAATCAAAAATAGACTGAAAGCACATAACAGCAGATTTGAACAGACAGAGGAAAGAATCAGTGATGTGGAAGAGAATACAGCTGAAATCAGAGAGTAGAACAGATAGATGAAAAGATACAAAAAAATACAAAAGGGATTTAGGGATTTGAATTACAACTCAAAATGCACAAACATATGCATTATAGACCTCACAGAGGGAGAAGAGAAAGGAAAGGGGAAAGAAGGTGTGTTGAAGGAAATAATGGCTGAAAATTTCCCAATCTTATTGAGGGACATGGATGTACATGTCCAGGAAGTGCAACAAACCCCAAACAGTATAAATCCTAACAGGCCTACTCCAAGACATATACTTGCCAAATTGTCCAATGCTCAGGACAAAGAGAGAATATTGAGAGAAGGAAGAGTAAAGAGATCCATCACATACAAGGAAAGTTCAAAAGAACAGATGTTGCTTTCTCATCTGAAACCATGGAGTCAAGAAGGCAGTGGTATGACAAAGTTAAGGTGTTAAAAGAAAAAAAAATTCCAGCCAAGAATTCTCTATCCAACCAACTGGCATTCAAAAATGAGGGAAAGTTCAAAAGATTCACAGATAAACAGAAATTAAGAGAGTTTGTCAATAAGACACCTGCCCGTCAAGAAATACTAAAAGGAGTTCTGCAGGTCAAAAGGAAAAAACAGAAGGGACAGAGTTGGAGGAGAGTGTAAGAACAACTAAAAAGATAAAAATAAAAATAAAAACAATATATGACATACATAAACACAAAGAAATATGGCTAATGTAAGTAATACCTTGACAGTAATAACACTGAATGTTAACGGATTAAACTCTCCAGTCAAGAGACACAGACTGGCAGAATGGATAGGGAATTATGATCCAGCTATATGCTGTCTACAAGAAACCAACCTTATACCTAGGGATTCAAGAAGGCTGAAAGTGAATGGCTGGAAAACAATTTTACAAGCAACAACCAAAAAAGTGCAGGAGTAGCTATTCTAATATCAGACAAAATAGACTTTAAATGCAAAACTATTTTAAGAGACAAAGATGGACACTATATATTACTAAAAGGAGTAATTTTTCAAGAAGAAAGAACAATCATACACATAACATGGGCACCTCAAAACACATGAGGCAAACACTGGAACGGCTAAGTGGAGAAATAGATGCCTCTACATCTATTGTAGATGCCTCTACAATTGTAGTGGGGGACTTTAATACACCATTGTAACCATTAGACAGAATATCTCAACAGAGAATAAATAAAGAAACAAAGACTTTGAGTAATACATTAGAGAATTTGGACTTAAGAGACATATACAGAACAGTACACAGAAATACAGCAGGATATACTTTCTTTTCTAGTGCACATGGATCATTCTCTAAGATAGACCACATGCTAGGCCCCAGAACAAGTCACAATGAATTCAGAAAGATTGAAAGTATACAGAGTAGTTTCTCTGACCTCAATGAAATGAAGCTAGAAATCAGTAAGGTGCACCTAACAGGGGCAGCTCAAAACACATGAGGCAAACACTGGAAATGCTAAGTGGAGAAATAAATGCCTCTACAATTGTACTGGGGGACTTTAATATACCATTGTCACCATTAGACAGAATATCTCAACGGAGAATAAATAAACAAAGACTTTGAATAATACATTAGAGGATTTGGACCTAAGAGACATATACAGAGCAATACACCTAGATACAGCAGGATATACTTTCTTTTCGAGTGCACATGGATCATTTTCTAAAATAGACCACATGCTAGGCCCCAGAACAAGTTGCAATTAATTCAGAAAGACTGAAATTATACAAAGTAGTTTCTCTGACCACAATGGAATGAAGCTAGAAATCAGTAAGGGCTGAAGAACCAGATTAAACACAAAGATATGGAAGTTAAACAACACAATCATAGACAAAGAGTGGCTCAAGGAAGAAATTTCAAAAGAAATCAGTAAGTGCTTTGAAACGAATGAAAAAGACAACAAAATGTATCAAAACCTATGGGATGCAACAAAAGCTGTACTGAGAGGAAAATTCATAGCCATAAATGAATATATCAAAAGAGAAGAAAGAGCTAAAATCAGAGACCTAACTGCAAACCTAGAGGGATTAGAAAAAGAACTATTAATTAACCCTGAAGTAAGAAAAAAGAAAGAAATAACAAAGATTAGAGTAGAGCTAAATGAAAAGGAAAGTAAAAAAGCACTATAAAAAATAAACAAAATCAAAAGCAGGTTCTTCAAGAAGATCAATAAAATTGGCAAACCCTTAGATAGACTAACAAGGGAAAAAGAGAAAAGATGCTGTAACCGTTGGCCAATTTGATGTAATTATGAATTCCAAAAATATAATTGGATCATGCTTGTAAACTGATCTGTTAATCTGGGCATGATTAGGTTATGATTCGGGTGTTGAGCCCCACCCCTTGGAGGGTGGGGAATCAAATATAAAAGGCATGGCAAGAACAGATTTGAGAAGCAGTCTTTTGAGAAGCAGTTTTCATGTTGGAAAGAAGGCCCCAGGAGAAGAGAAGCAAGCCATTTGCCTGATTGTCTACAGCTGACCTTGTGGAAGAAACAGGAGCTAAGCCTGGAGAGAAACACAGCCCCGGGAAGAGAGGATCCCCAGAAGCCTGAACCCTGGCAAACGCCGGCAGCTGTCTTGCTCTAACACGTGGCAATGGACTGTGGTGAGAGAAGAAACATAATGCTTTATGGCCTGGTATCTGTGAACTTCTACCCCAAATAAATATCCTTTGTAAAGTCCAACCCATTTTTGGTATTTCACATTAGCACCCCTTTGGCTGACTAATACAGAATTTGGTACTGAGGAGTGGGGAAGTGCTTTTGTAATTACCAAAATGTTGGAACGGTTTTATAAATGGATAAGGGGTATTTTATGGAGAAATTGTGAAATGCTTGATGGAAAAGGCCTAGATCACTTTGAAGAGATTGTTGATAGTAATATGGACGCTAAAGAGACTTTCAATGATGCCTTTGAAGTAAATAATGAAACTTTTATTGGAAACTGGAGGAAAGGCGATCCATGTTTTAAAATTGCAGAGAACTTAGCAAGATTAACTCCTGATATTATATGGAAGACAGAAATTGAAAATGGCAAACCGGAGCATTTAGCTGAAGAACTTTCCAAAGTAAACCCGGAGAATGTGGCTTGGCTTCTCCTTGCAGCTTATAGCAAAATGCTAGATGAACGAAATATGCTAAAGACTGAACCTTTGGGCACAAAGAAAACAGAAGCTGATTCCAGAACTTCCAAGTTTCTGGAAATCAAATTCCCAGATGAAAATGCCCCATTTGAAGACTTTACTAAACTTGTAACTTGTAACTCAGAATTGAAGATGCAGTTATCTCGGAAAGACTTGTGGAAAGTCTTACTGTCTGATGGCTTCGACCCCTCCTTCCTGCATGCTAAACCAACAAAGTTTTTGAGAAAGCTGTATGAACAAAAACACTGTCAGCTTGGACAAAAGAGGACATAGAAAGGAGATATTGAAGGAGAATCAGCTATAAGAAGAAAACCATGGAAGCAGAGATCTGGGCTAAAGACATCTCCTTGGGCCAAGAGAGGAGCCCCACCCATGTGTACAGAGAGGGTGAGTTTGTCCCTGCAGTTAAAGAGGGTGGATGTTCCTACCCGATGTTCTGAGAAAGATTTGATGCCCCATGGTGCAGAGAGGGTGAATTTTCCCCAGCAGTTGAAGAAGGTCGATGTCCCCACCCAATGTTCTAGGAGAGTTTTGCCATCCCAGGGTGCAGGGAGGGTGGAGCACATTCCTCAAAGATTAGGGTGGTTACGGTCAACACCCCATAGGTCTGAGAGGGGTGTACCTGTCCCCCATGGATTAGAGAAGGTCAGGTTGTCAACCCATTGCTCTGAGAGGGTTGAACCTGTATGCCAAAGGTAAGGGGGAATATTGTCTTCACCTCACTGTAATAGGGGGCTAAGACTGTAACCCAAAGACTGGGTAAGGTGTGGCAATCACCCCAATACCCTTGGAGGGTGAGGTCTGGAGCTTCGTCAACACCCAGATGCTTGATGAGGTTGGAACCAAGAAAATGGCCATTGGGCAAGTCTGTGGAAAAGGTGGGTTCCCATGTGGCCCGAAGGAGAAGAAACCATCATCTTAAGAATGACTCTCAGACTTTGAAATCGAATGGAGGATGCCCTGCAGATTTACTGAACTGTAAAGGATCCATGACTCATGTTTAACATCCCAATTTCTTCTTATGAAATTGAAAATGTTTATCCTTTGTCTTTCCATTTGTGTAATGGAAGCAGTTAAATGGTTTTGTAAGTTTCAGAGGTATATAGCAGATGGGACTTTGCCTCAAGATGAACTGTATTTCTTTAAAATGATTATGATATGATATTTTAGTTGAATTGTTACTGATTTAAGGTTTTTTGAATATTGTAATGTATTTTTGGAATTCAGAGTGTGGAGTGTAACCATTGGCCAATTTGATGTAAGTATGAATTCCAAAAATATAATTGGATCATGCTTGTAAACTGATCTGTTAATCTGGGCATGATTAGGTTATTATTTGGATGTTGAGCCCCTCCACTTGTTGGGTGGGGAATCAAATATAAATGGCATGGCAAGAACAGTTTTGAGAAGCAGTCTTTTGAGAAGAAGTTTTCATGTTGGAAAGAAGGCCCCAGGAGAAGAGAAGCAAGCCATTTGCCTGATCGTCTACAGCTGACCTTGTGGAAGAAACAGGAGCTAAGACTGGAGAGAAACGCAGCCCCAGGAAGAGAGGATCCCCAGAAGCCTGAACCCTGGCAAACGCCGGCAGCTGTCTTGCTCTAACATGTGGCAATGGACTGTGGTGAGAGAAGAAACATAACGCTTTATGGCCTGGTATCTGTGGACTTCTACCCCAAATAAATACCCTTTGTAAAGACCAACCCATTTTTGGTATTTCACATTGGCACCCCTTTGGCTGACTAATACAGATGCAAATACACAAAGTAAGAAATGAGGAAAGGGATATCACCACTCACCCAACAGAAATAGAGTATCATAAGAGAATAGTTTCAAAAATTATATGCCAACAAGAATGATAATTTAGAGGAAATGGGCAAATTCCTAGAAACACAAGTACCCTACACTGATGAAAAAAATTGATGAACTCAACAGGTCAATCACAAGGAACCAGATTGAATCAGTCATCAAAAACTTCCCAACCAAGAAGAATGCAGGACCAGATGGCTTCACAAGTGAATTGTACCAAACATTCTGGGAATAACTAACACCAATCATTCTTAAATTCTTTTAAAAAAAAAATAGAAGTATAAGGAACATTGCTTATCTCATTTATGATGCCAACTTTAACCTAATTCCAAAGCCAAACAAAGTTGCCACAAGAATGATAAATTACAGACCAATCACTCTACTGAACCTAGATGCTAAAGTCCTCAAGAAAATACTTGCTAATCATATCCAACAACACATCAAATGAATTACACACCATGACCAAGTGGGTTTCACCCCTGGTATGCAAGGAGGGTTCAACATAAGAAAATCAACATAATATACCACATAAAGAAATAAAAAAAGTCACATGATCATCTCTATAGATGCACAAAAACATTTGACAAAACACAACACTTTCCTGATAAAAACACTGCAAAGTTTAGGAGTAGAAGGAAACTTCCTCAACATGATAAAAGGTATATATAAAAGCCTATATACATTAATGAAATTGAAAAGTTTTCCCCCTAAGATCGAGACCAAAAAATGGTGCCCACTATCACTGCTCCTATTTCTTCTTGTGTTAGAAGTACTTGCTTGAGCACTTAGGCAAGAAAAAGATATAAAAAGCATCCAAATTGGAAAAAAAAAAAGTAAAAATTTCATTATTTGTAGATGACATGATCATATACATAGAAAACCCTGAGAAATCATCAACAAAACTTCTAGAGGTTATAAATGAGTTCAGTAATGTTACAAGTTATAATATCAATGCTGTACACCAATAATGAACAATATGAAGTGGAAATCAAGAAAAAAAATCCCTTTTAAAATAGCAGCTAAAGAATCAAATACCTAAGAAAAATTTTATTTAAAGATGTAAATTACTTGTACACAGAAAACTATTCAACACTGTTAAGGAAATCAAAGAAGACTTAAATAAATGGAAGAATATTCTCTGTTCATGGATGGGAAGACTAAACATCATTAAGATATCTATCCTACCCAAACTGATCTACATATTATTGCAATTCCAATAAAAATGAACAAAGCAATTTTTGCTGGATTGGAAAAACTAACTGTGAAATTTATTTGGAAGGGCAAGAGACTCCAGATAGCAAAAGACATATTGAAAATGAAAAATGAAATTGGAGGAATCACACTACCTGACTTTAAAACATACTACAAAGCTACAATGGTTAAAAAAAAAAAAAGTATGGTATTGGCACAATGATAGAGATTCCAACCAATGGAACAGAATTGAGAGTTATGATAAAGGTCCTTGCATATACAGGCATCTGATATTCAACAAGGCCACCAAACCCAGTCAACTGTGAGAGAATAGTCTCTTCAACAAATGGTGCTTTGAGAACTGGATATCCATATCCAAAATAATGAGAGAGGAACACCATCTCATACCTTATACAAAAATTGACTCAAGATGGATCAAATATCTAAATATAAGAGTCAAGATCATAAAGATCATGAGAGATAATGTAGGGAAGTATCTATGAGACCTTGTATTAAGAAATGGTTGCATGAACTTCACATACCAAGCACTAGCTGTGAAAGAAAAAATAGATAAATGGGATCTCCTCAAAATTAAAAACTTTTGCAAACCAAAGGAGTTTCTTAAGAAAGTCAAAAGACAGCATACTCTATGCAAGAAAATATTTGGTAATCATATATCTCTTAGGAGCCTAATATCCAACATATATAAAGAAATCTCATGTCTCACAATTTAAAAAGAAAAATATCCCATTTAAAAAATAGGCAAGTGGTTTTAACAGACACTTCTCCAAAGAAGAAATGCAAATGGCTAACAAGCACATCAAAATATGCTCAACATCACTACTTATTAGGGAAATGCAAATCAAAACTACAATGAGATATTACCTTACACCCATAAGACTGGTGACTATTAAAAAAACAGGACTACAATTGTTGGATAGGATGTTGAGGAATGGGAACCCTCATCCATGGCTTGTGGGAATGTAAAATGACCCAGCCATTGTGGAGGACAGTTTGGCGGTTCCTCAAAAACCTAAGTATAGAACTGCCATATGATCCAGCAATTCTACCTCTGGGTATATACACAGAAGAATTGAAAACAAGGACATGAACAGATACACACACACTAATGTTCATAGCAGTTTTATTCACTATTACCAAAAGTTGGAATCAACCCAAATGCCCATCAACAGATGAGTGGTTAAACAAAATGTGGTAAATACATACAATGGAATATTACTCAGCTGTAGACGGAATACTGTACTATCAAATGGGATAACATGGATGAATCTTGAGGACCTTAGGTTGAGTGAAGCAAGCCAGACATTGAAGGACAAATATTACATGATCTCTCTGATATGAATTAAGCTAATTGAACAGACTCAGATAGCTAGAGTCTGGAAGATAGGTTTACAGGAAATAAAAAGGGAGACAGTTGTGAGCCAATGCGCATACGGGTGAAATCTATGATAAGGTGGAAGTGAGTAATTGTGCAGTGAAGGGATATGACAGAGGTATAGTGATACTATTGAGTAGGGTGGTTCAAGTTTGACAAGGGCTAGGATGGTGGTGGTGCTTTGGATCGTCCATGGAACTTCGGGGAGTGTTGGGGGAGGGATCAGATGAACCCTCGGGATTGGTGGGTATGTGGTTGAAACTACAATTTTGGGAACGCTCTTTTGGCAATATGACAAGGAAGGGTTACTGGTTTAGGGTGTTTGATGGGGGGCATTTGGAATAGGGCACACCAGGGGCAGTCTTCTAGAGAATGTGCAAGTGATCATTTTGTCATAATGTGTTGTATCAGTGGGTGGTGACCCACACAATGAGCAGGAAGGAGTTGAACTCCTATCCCCTGGAGGCCAAATATGTTCTCAAACATATTTGGGTAGGGTGGATTTCTCTTGAGAGGATGGGAAGATTCTAATAAGGGAGGACAGACCAGTGTTTCAAACCCTCAGGGTTCTTGCAAGTAATTATGAATCTTGTCCTTCAAGGAGTGAAGCCTGCTGGTTGTCATGGGCCCAGAGAGGAGAGGAAGGGAGGAATAGAATAGATGGAAGAGGGGAGATTTAGGGGGCAATGAAAGTGTTCTGCATGATCTTGCAATGGTGGGTACAGGCCATGTTAAATTTCAGCAAAAATTTATAAAAGTGTATGGTCTAAAATGTAAACCATAATGTAAACCATTGACCATGGTTAGTAGCTATGTTTCAATTTTTGTACACCAGTTATAACAAATGTACCATCCACACATATAAAGGTTATTAATACAGGAAGAGGGAAAATGGGGAGGGTTTTGGGTATGTGCGAGACCCCTATATTCTGTATGTGACTTTATTGTGACCTAAAACTTCTTGGAAGACAAAACAAAAAAGTAAGACACTGGGGAAAAAAATGAAAGAAAACGTCACTGTGTATAGAAGACAAGACAGATTATACTGATGAAAGACAAAACTTCAAAAAACTGTTTTTAATATTTTTCATTATTTTAAATTTTAATTTTGTTTTAGTTTTTCTAAGTTATTATATATTTTATTTCTTATGTTTAAACCTATAATTATTATTTCATTTTCCTATTAATTGTATTCGCTGATATCCTTGGCTTCATTTTTGAAGAAGTTTTGGATCACAGAATGGTTACATCTGTGGCAGGGGAGGATCATTGATGTGGGGTGTCAGTGATGGTGGATACATGGGAGGAAGTTCACCTTGGCATACATATAAGGTATATAAATGTGTTCAAATGATCACGGGGCATTGTCATGGTGGGTAGAGATTCACACACTAACCAAAAGAGTATTGAATTCCTATCCTGGGGAGCTCTGCCGCATTTTCTAATGGAACAACAACAATCCCCTGAGTATAGACACAATGATTAGTGAAAAAGGATGGTCTTTTGATGGGCCCTTGATTTTGACAACTATGCTTATGAGCCTTTGCTCTTCAAATTGAAACTTAGCCTAGTGTTGTAAGATGCCTAAGAGTTACCTCCTGAGAGCTTCTGTGAGCTCAAATTTGGCCTCTCACTAAGTCAAACTCAGCATATAAATGTATTACCTTCTCCAAGCCTACTGGGGATAAGCCCACATGGCACCAAGGGATTACTACCAAGCATCATCTAGCAATATAACTGGAAAAAGAGATCTTGAATATAAGGGGGGAAATGTAAAAACAAATGAGTTTATATGGCTAAGAAACTTCAAAGTGAGTCGGGAGGTTATCCCAGAGGTAACGCTCATGCACATCTCAGCAGGATTGCATAGACTGCCAATGTATATACTACTCCAAATAGTGTGGCTCCTGAGGGCTCTGGAGATACCCAGGTCCTATGGTCCAGACAGATATCTCCAGGGTTTGGTGCCTTGCCAGTGGAACTACCTTTGGAGTTTGTGCAACTGAGTGTGACAGAGTTGGACTCAGTTGTGACTTCTCTACATATGCCTCTTCTGTCCTTTCTGTTTCAACTTATAGTTGGTGCTGGAGTTGGTCAGTGTATGCCCAAGAGATTTGAATTGTTGGGCTGTCCATATGCCAGCTGGACCCTGAGCCTCAGCAGAGTTGCAACACCTACTCTCCAGTTCATTGGACTCACACAGGACAATTAACAAGGAGGTGAGGATGAACAAACACCTTACCAAGGAACTGTGAGAGTGTACAACTGCAAGCAAGAGAGTCCCATCCATCAGCCATATGGGGTCAAAACCCCCTGTCAATTGTAGGGGAGTGGGCATCACCATCCGAGAATCCTCAGGATTCTGGAATAAAATATGACCTAGAGTGGACTTTCTCTGGTATTAGTTTGTAAACTAATCTATTCTGGGTTTGATACCATTGATTACATTGCATTCAGTTGAGGGGCCCTTGATTAAATTACCTGTAAGATTAGGGTTTTGATTTGACCATGTCAGTAAAGCATGACACAGGTTTTGTCCCCATTCCCTGGTAGTCCTATGTAAATGGACACTCACTCAAGAAGACATGGAAGAGGAGAGAATATTGTCATTTTTCATCGTGCAGCCCCAGGGGAGATAAGCCATTCTCTTGATAGTTTGCAGTTGAGGAAGTCTTGAGAGACAAGCTCTATGCCAGCCTACAACTAAGATCAGAAAGAAGCTGGGACCATGGAGCCTTAAGAGGAAGAGGAAACCCCAGAGTGAAAGGAGAGAACAGGCAGAGGTCAGCAACCATATTCATTCAACATGTGGCAACTGACTTTGGTGAGAAAAGCAACCTTGAGTTGGACTATTTATTGACTTGTAACTGTGAGCTTTTACTTCAAATAAATACCCCTTATAAAAGCCAACAGATTTCTGGTACTTTCCATTGGCACCCTTTTGGCAAACTAATACAGATATGAATAGATGGGATGTTAAAGGCTAGAAAAAGATATTCTGCACATGCAACCCCCCCCAAAAAAAAGCTAATGTAGCTATACTTATCAGATGAGACAGACTTTATAAGCAAAACTCATTAGAAACAAGGAAAGACATTATATATTAATAAAAGGGGTAATTCACCAGAAAGAAATAACAATGATTAATGTATGTGCACCTAACCAGGATTCTCAAGATACATGATGCAAATGCAGCAAAACTGAAGGAAGAAATAGATATCTCTACAATGATATTTGGAGGCTTCAACACACACCTCTCAATATTGGATAGAACATCTGGGCAGAGGATCAATAAGGAAACAGAGAGCTTGAGTTATATGATCAACATGCTAAACCTAATAGACATATACAGAACATTGCACTCCAAAACAGCAAGATATACATTCTTCTCAAGAGCTCATGGATATTTCACCATGATAGATCATATGTTGGGTCACAAAGCAGACCTCAATAAATTCAAGAAGATTGAAATAATACAAATCATGTTCTCTGGTCATAATGGAATAAAGCTGGAATCAACAAGAGGCAGAATAAAGGGAAAATTAACAAATATATAGATATTAAACAACACAATCTTAAATAATCAGTGGGCCAAAGAAGAAATTGTGAGAAAAATCACTAAATATCTTGAGATGAATGTAATGAGAATAGAACATATCAGAACCTATGGAATGCAATGAAGGTAGTGCTGAAAGGCATATTTATATCCCTCAATGCTTACATCAAAAAAGTAGAAAGAACTAAAATCAATGATCTAGAGCTGACAGAACTAGAAAAACAAACAGAAAGCTCTTCCCAAAGCATGTAGAAGGCATGAAATAACAGAAAGCAGAGCAGAAATAAATGAAATTGAGAACTAAAGAAAAACAACAATATAGAGAATTAACAAAACCAAAAGTTGGTTCTTCAATATTAACAAAATCAATGAACCCTTAGGTAGATTGTAAAAGAAAAAAAAAGAGAAGATACAAGTAAATGAAATAAAAATTGACAATAGGGACTTTTCAACTGACCCCACAAAAATAAAAGAGATCATAAGAGGATTATATGAACAAATGTATGCCAACAAACTAGACAATGCAGATGAAATGGAAAAAATCCTAGGAATGTATGAAAAATCTACACTGATTCTAAAATAAATAGAAGGCTTCAACAAACAAATCACAAGTAAAGAGATTGAAACAGTCATCAAACAAGTCCCCAAAATGAAAACCCCTGGGTCAAATGCTGAGTTTTAACAAACATTCAAAAAAGATTTAATACCAAGCTTACTCAAGCCCTTCCAAATATTGAACAAGAAGAAATGCTACCAGAATCATTCTATGAAGTCAGTATCACCCAAATACCAAAGCCAGATAAAGTTATTACAAAAAAAGAAAATTAAAGACCTTTTCACTATTGAATTTCAGTGCAAAAATTACCAACAAAATACTAGCTAATCAAATTCAGCATCACATTAAAAGAATTATTAATCATAATCAAGTGGATTTCATAACAGGATTACAAGGGTGGTTCAATGCAAGAAAATAAATCAATGTAATACACCACCTTAATAAATCAAAGAAAAATCACATGATCCTATTGATTGATGTGGAAAAGGCATTTGACAAAGTACAGCATCCTTTCTTGTTAAAAATACTATACTAAATAGATACTA
>JAQZBX010024404.1:0-30190 GCA_029593785.1 Cabassous unicinctus
GCGGCATTGTTCACAATTGCCAAAAGTTGGAATCAGCCACGGTGCCCATCAACAGATGAATGGATAAGCAAAATGTGGCACATACATACAATGGAATATTACTCAGCTGTTAGAAGGAATAAAGTGCTAACACATGGAATAACATGGATGAATCTTGAAGACCTTATGCTGAGTGAAGCAAGCCAGGCATTGAAGTAAGGTTTGCTCTTTGTGTAGTGAAGGTCCATGGAATTTTAAAAAATTATTCTGTTAACATGATCTAACATTTACCTTTTTAAGCATATTTAGATATATATTTCAGTGATGTTAATTTTGTTCACCATGTTGTGTTACCATCACCAGCATCAATTACCAATATATTTCCATTATTCCAAATAGGAATATTACAGATTTTAAGCCTTAAGTTACATTTCCATATCCTCACTCTATCCCCTAGTAATATATATTCTAGATCCTCACTATGAGTATGCTTATTCTAACTTGTCCAAATCAGTGATATAACACAATATTTGTCCCTTTTCCCTGGCTTATTTCACACAAACATATCTATCAGGGTCATCCATGTTGTCACTTGTATCATAATTTAATTTCATTTTAATGTTGAAAAGCATTATATTGTATGCATATACCACATTTTATTTATCAGTCCATCAGATGATGAGCACTTGAGCTGCTTCCATATTTTGGCAATGCTCACTATGAGCATCATGTGTAAATGTATGTTTGAGTTCTTGCTTTCAATTCTTTTGGGTATATATCTAGTAGAGGGATAGCCAGGCCATATAGTGGTCCTATATATAGCTTTCTGAGGTTTTGCTAGACTGTATTCCACAATGGTGGCACCATATTTCATAGTCACTAACAATGAATGATAATTCCTATTTCTCCACATCCTCTTAAAAACTTGTTGTTCTTTTATAGCAGCCATTCTAATTGGTGTGAATAGTATCTCATTGTGGTTTTTATTTACATTTCCTTGATGGCTCATGATGTTGAGCATCTTTTCATGTGCTTTCTGGCCATTTGCATACCTTGTTAAAATCTTTAGCCCATTTTTTAAATTGTGTTGCTTGTCTTTTCCTGTTAAATTGAAGGATTTCTTTATATAGTCTGGATAGTAACCCTTTATCACATATGTGATTTCCAAATATTTTCCCCTATTGTGTAGGTTATCATTTCCCTTTCATGAGAAAGTCCTTTGAGAATAAAAAGTTTTTAATTTTTATAAGGTCCCATTTATCTATTTTTTCTTTTGTTGCCTGTGTTTTGGGTATATCTAAGAAACAATTGCTTAACACAAGGTCTTGAAGTTGCTTTCCTACACTTTCTTCTAGTGGTTTGATATTTTTACCTTTTACATTAAGGTCTGTGATGCATTTTGAGTTGATTTTTATATATGGTGTGTGTTAGGGGCACTTATTTTTTTTGCAAATGGAGATCAAGTTTTCCCAACACCATTAGTTGAAGAGGTTATTCTTTACCAATTGAGTCGTCTTTTCTACCTTGTCAAAAATCAGTTGGCCAAAATATGAGGGCTGATTTCTGAGCTCTCAAATTGATTCCATTGTTATATACGCCTGTCCTTGTGCCAGTTCCATGCTATTTTGATTATTGTGGCTTTGTAATAAGTTATAAGATCATGAATTTTGAGTCATACAATTTCATTCTTTTTTTTTTCATGATGCCTTTGGCTATTTTGGGTACTATATCATTTCATATAAACTTAATGATTGGCTTTTCTATTTCTGCAAAGATGGTTGTTGGAGTTTTGATTGGGGTTGCATTGAATATATAAATTGCTATGGGTAGTATTGATAGCTTAATGATATTCAGTCTTCCAATCCTTGAACACAGAATATCCTCTCATTTATTTAGTGCTTCTTTGATTTCTTTTAGCAATGTCCTGTAGTTTTCTGTGGAAAATTTCTTCACATCCTTGGTGAGCCTTGTTCCTAGATATTTGATTCTTTTGGTTTCTATTGTGAATGAAATTCATTTCTTGATTTCATCTTCTGATTATTTACTGCTTGTGTATAGAAACACTACTGATTTTTTGGTATTGATCTTGTACACCACCACTTTGTTGAATTCATTTTTTTGCCCTGGTAGCTTATTGTGTATTTTTTAGGATTTTCTGTATATAAGATCATATCATCTACAGAGAAGGAAGGTTTTGTTTCTTCCTTTCCAATTTAATGCCTTTTATTTCCTTCTTCTGCCTAATTTTTCTGGCAAGAGCTTTCAGTACAATTTTGAATAACAGCAGTGACATTGGTTGTCTTCGTTTGCCTAAGGGCTGTCAATACAAAGTACCAGAAGTGGGTTGATTTTTATAACGTGAATTTCATTTAGGGTAAACCTTGCAGTTCTGATGCCATGAAATATTCAAATCAAAGCATCATTTGAGATGCATTCTTCAACAAAATCATCTACTGGTGATCCTGGTGTCCTGACACATTGTGAAGATGGCAGTTGACCTCTACTGAGGTCCCTGCCTGGGACTCCAGAATCTACTATCTCCTGGAGCTCAGCTGTGAGCAACCAGTCATAGGGCTTGTCTCTTTCCAAGCCTCATTTCTCAGTCTCAGCTGTTCTTTTTTCTTCCGAAGTCCAGTTGTGAGTTATCAGTCATATGGCTCCTTTCTTCAGCCTTGAGCTGCTCCCTGGGTGCAAGCTGTTAGTGAATTAATGAGTAGGCTTTCATTGCTAGCAATCCTCATCCTCTTTCATGGTAGAGTGAAAAATGTCAGCTTCCTTTCTCTGTCTTTCTCTATGTCTCCATTTATCTAAAGCTCTGGTAAGAGGTTGGGAACCCAGCCTGAGACACACCTCCCTGATGTAGTACATTCTAAAGTGTCCAACACCCACAGGAATGGATTAGTTCAAGAACATAATCTTTTCCTTTTAGGGATTCATAAAAGAACTTCAAACTGTCGCAGTGGGCATCCTTGTCTTTTTCCTGATCTTAGAGGGAAAATGTTCAGTCATCCACCATGAATTAGGATGTTAGCTGCGGGTTTTTCCTATGTGCCCTTTATCATGATGGGGAACTTTTCCATTCCTAGTGTTCTAAGTGTTTTTATCAAAAAAGGGTACTGTATTTTGTCAAATGCCTTTTGTGCATCAATTGACATGATCTTGGTTTTCTCCCCCCTCCATTCTGTTAATATGATGTATTATATTGATTTTCATCATGTTGAACCAATCTTGCATACCAGGGATTAATCTCATTTAATCAAGGTGTATAATTTTAATATACTGTTGGATTTGGTTTGCTATTATTTTGTTGAGGATGTTTGTATCCAGGTTTATAAGAGGTATAGTTCTGTAGTTCTATTTTCTTGTAGTATCTTTTTTTTGGGTGGGGTTGCTATGAGGGTGATTTCCTTATAGAATGAGTTAGGAAATGTTCTGGCTTCTTCAAGTTTTTTGGAAGAGTTTTAGCAGAATTGGAATGAATTCTTTTTGGAATGTTTGGTAGAATTCCCATGTGAAGCCATTTGGTTGTCGGCTTTTATTTGCTGGGAGGTTTTATTGTATTACTGATCTTTGAATTTAAGTTGACTCTCTTATAGACAATGTATAGTTGGGTCATACTTTTTTATGCATTCTTCCATACTCTGCTTTTTGACTGGAGAGTTTAATTCATTTACATTTAAAGTCTCTATTGGTAATATGGAACTTTCCTTTGCAATTTGCTTGTTAGTCTTTTACTGTAATAACTCTTTTCCCTCACTTCCATTAAATCCTACTTTTATATTTATTTGCTTTTTTGTGTTTTGCCGTATTACACAACTTCTCCTTTTGATCTGTATTTATTTTCCTTGTTGTTACTATGGGTTTCAAATTCAACATCCTAAGTATATAATAAACATACTTGGTTCAATACCCACTTATCTTCAATAGCATGCACATACACATTTCCTACACCATTCTTTCCCCCACAATTTTTTGTGCTTATTATTGTTTATATCTTTGTACATTGTACATAAAAAACAATAATTTATCATTACTTTTTATGCATTTGCATTTTACCACCTATAGGAAGTAAGGTACATACCACTGTCTTGTGTCTTTTCCTTTAAGTCTTAAGAATGCCCTTTAGCACTGTTTGTAGGGCAAGTCTAGTGGTAAGGAACTCCTTAATCTTTTGTTTATCTAAAGATATCCTGTTCTCTCCCTCTTTCTGAAAGAGGGTCTTGCAGGATAAAAAATTCTTGGCTGACAGTTGTTTTCCTTCAGTGCTTTAAGAAATTCATCCAACTGCCTTTCTTTATTAGTAGTATTATTAATTATTTGTATTACTAATATTATTATATTAGCCTATCAGTTTCTTTTCTTCATTTATTAATTTAAAAATTGTTAGCTTACAGAAGATGCATTCATAACATACAGGCTCCCATACATCACCCCACCAACAGCATCTTGCATTCTTGTGGAACATTTGTTA
Source organism: Cabassous unicinctus (assembly GCA_029593785.1). Classification (NCBI taxonomy): domain Eukaryota; kingdom Metazoa; phylum Chordata; class Mammalia; order Cingulata; family Chlamyphoridae; genus Cabassous; species Cabassous unicinctus. Next base: position 4,451 of record JAQZBX010024404.1, read on the forward strand.
CAAATGATGAAAGATATCATCAAAATATTAGTACTAACTATAGTTAGTATAGAAACATAACACTGAAACCTAAGGAAATAACACTGAAACCTAAGGAAATTATACAATATATGAGCCCTGCCTCATAAAAGAAAATATGCTAACTTATTGCCAGGAATCAATGAAAACTTTAAAGATAAATGAAACCCTGGTAGAGCAACCCTTTTACCGTGTACTCTTGGGACAGGTATATATCCAAAACTGAAATCTTAAGCCTGGTAATTTGTATACCGGAAAATACATCTCCCCAAAGATACACTCAACGTCAGTAAAAAGGTCCCTACTAAGCACTACTAACTTAATTGTGTGCAGCTAAATTAGAAAGCATTGATTCTTGGATTCACATTTTTCTTTAAAGAAACTCCTACCCTTCCTGGAAATCCATACCTTCTGGACATCTAAAGCTCAAAATGACCAAGGATCAGAATCAGAGAGCATCTGACAAAGACACTATCCCAAGAGTCCATACCAGGTCTGTACAGTTAATACTGGCAATCTTAGGCTTAAGTCACCCAAAAGTGAATGGCATCCAATGAAGAGAGCTAACACAAGACCCCGGACAAGACTTGATTTTCACCAGATGAAATAAACTCAATAATATTCATTATTATCTTATTAACTCTCATTCACATTTTTAATCCCACCTTCACCTCAGTCCATCTTTGTCCCTCCCACAATGAATAATAAATCCTAACCATTTTTTAAAAAATTTTCTTTCTTTCCCTTACTCTCTTCCCAGTACCTTGTCATTCATCATCATTTTTTCCCAGGAAGACAGTGGACTAATCATGTAGAAAATCTATCAAATTGCTGGATCTGTTCTAATATAGACTCCCCAGAAGGGCCCCATTTATTGGCCAGATCCATAGGCATTCAAATCTGGAAAACATAAAAGACATCAAAGAGAAAATGCAAATATTACATAAACTAGTGAACACAGTAACTTAAGACTTAGTTGGTTAAATCTTAGATCTTGGAATGCCTGGATTCATAGCACATTTCAATCCTCACTAATCCTTTTCTTTTTTTGCTAATCCTTTTTTATTGTTATGAAAATATCTCTTACTCATTGTTTCATCAGAATTATACCCACCACCCCTTCCTATGTCATGCTGTTACCAGATTTTGTCTAGGTTTTTGACTATGCTGTAGAAATGAATTTCAATGGCATACCAGATTAGTTAAGCCAGTAATTGATTAAGGAATGGTGAGAAGAGAAATGGGAGAAAATAACAGATCATAGGTCCCAGGTAGAGAGGATGGGGCTGAAGAGTGATAAAGAGGACCAATTTAAAGGCTACAATTTCCCCTTATAGATTATAAATGTCCAGGTTTTATTTACATATTGATCCATCAGGGGCAAAGAAGGCCAGAACAGGGTTCCAAAGATAAGAGAGTGAGTCAGGCTTTCCACCTGCTTTTTAAACCATTAAATATTCTACACCATTGCTAATGGCATGGGAGGAGTCCCAGCTGTTTGCTGTTTTGATTGATTACCTCACCCATTCATCCCCCAGAAGGGCCCAATGATAAAGTCCCTGGAGATATCCGTGACTTCTCCTGGCTTCTGGAGGAAATCTCATTCATGAGGGTCTTCCAGCAGTCATCTTGGGGCTTTTGATATCCAGGTGACCTTCTTGCCAGGTTCCAGATCCATATATTGATTCCCTATTTTACTAGCCTTCTTCAATGCTGTTGTGTCATAACCTTGATGTTGAAGTTTGTGTTTATGAAACTTATTTCTGTAATGATGAAACTAATCCTAATTATAATTATAATTAATGCCTGAGTCATTCCCTGAATGCCTCCTTGTTGCTGAAATGTGAGCCATTTCTAAGCAAAACTCTGAAAATAAACTCACTACTTTTCCCCTATGTGGGCTATGACTCTCAGGGATGATTTTCCCTGGTGCTGAAGGATTAATAGCAAATGTTAGTCAACAATGCTTTTGGAGAATGATCTTGATGAAAAGTGGGAAATGTAAAAATAAATAGAACAAAATAGGATTGCTATAGCTAAAAGACGTGAAATGGTGTCAGGAGGTCATTCTGGAGGTTACTCTTATGCAAATATCAGCCAGATATCACAAAGTGCCAAAGAATGCAAAAGTTCAAACAACAATGTTCCTCAAAACACTAATGACATCTGGAAACAATGAGAAGATAAGGAACTCAGTAAATTACCTAATCTGATGGACAATAGAAATACTCCAAATATCCACCAATCATAAACAACTTATCTTATTCTATTTCTTAACAAATCCTTGCCTGGAAGTGCCAAGATGAGACACAATTTGGGTTTCTCCCTGAATCTGTGCTCCCCATATTGCATTTCAAAGACCCAAAATAAATACCTTTGTTGCCTTGCAGCTTAGTTTGCAATATCTCAGCTAAAAGCTGCCTGTAATTGATGGGGAAATAGAAAATAAATCAAAATAATCTGCCAAACCAGAAAACTTTCCACTAAGATATAAGAGGAAGAAAAACAATTGAATAACCATTAAAGGAGAAGGTGTTACATCATAAGCAATCTACAGAGAAATTGCAAAGACAGCCAGAAATCTTATGATTTTTATGTGACTAAGCAGATAAAACCCATTACATACACATTTCTCATAATTTCAGAGTCAGAGTCAGGTTTAAAATTTGGAACCAATAGCATTCCTCACCCCATCCTACTAAGTTATGCTCATCTCTTACCAGTTAAAATAGAGATATTTACGTTAATTAAATTTCAATCAAATGTATTCCTTCCTTGAAGAGACCATTTTGTGTGGTAAATTTTGCAAGAGACTTAGTCATTTATATACATTTCAAATATTTATATATATATATATTTCAAAAGGTCAGAGAAGAAGACTTACAAATTGGGTTTTCTAATGTAAGTCCCAAAAGAGATGTGAAGGAGGAGGAAGTCTTCTCCCTTATGTCCAACAAGAATTATAAAGCTGTTCCTCTTTTTTATTTGTGTTTGAACTCACATATCACACAAACACCCAAAGATAAGTGCAGTTCCTAATGATGTTAAGGGGAACATATAGAGTTAAAATCAAGAAAAGTTGCATGTCATCTATCTTGGAATTGGAACCTAGATCAAGTGAACTGGTTTGGGGCTCAGCCTACCAATTGACTAAAAGCCTCAGTCTTTTTCCATGAAGTTACCTGCTGACAGAAGACTTCCATTCCATTAATGGGAAAAGGATAGTCTTGGGAGGAACAACCAGGAGAGAAATATCTTTTGGTCACCATGAGCTAATTTTAATAATTAATGGACCAATTACTTCTCTCATTAATCCTCTCCCCAAGCACTTCATTTCCTTTTGGAACCTTTTAAACCATGATTGAGTCCTAGGCTTCAAGAGATTTGGGCACCCATGTCCAACAGAGCAAGGTTCTTTTGTTATATTTGGAACCCAAAACATATTTTAAAAGGCAAAAGGGGGATTATCTGTCAGAAGGGGTCTGCTTACATGATCACTGTTTCCCTCTGTTGGAATGGGTGCCTGTCTCTGTATAGATTAGGAACAGGCATGGAAGTTAAGGCTGAATGAAGGACAAGACTGCCATGGGTTATTACCTAGCTATAGTACGTATTGTAATTGCTCCACCAACTTACCAGAGATCACCCAATTTAGGACTTCCTTGTCTCTTAGTGTCCAATATAAACTCTGGACCATTTTGGGTTCACCCTTAGGTGGGGGCCTGTGTGTAGGTGCAACTTTCAGCCTAGGACAGGGTAAGATTGCTGCTGAGAAAATTTTCATTTGGGCCAGGTGGGGTGTTGCTTTCAGAATTAACAGAAAATTTTGGACTAAGTGTTTGTCTTTCATGAATCTCTATTAAATCCAGAATATGCATGGTCTCTTTCACTGTCTGTAAGGAAGACTGATATGTGTGAATCTTAATGTGTGGTGACAGCTTCAAAGCCACAAAAATCCATTCAACAATTTTTATTTGTGTAGGGTTCAATGTCTTCCCTGTGGGTCACTCTCACTCTTCAGGAGAGGTACTATACTAGTCAGGGCTCTCTAGGAAAACCGAACTAACATTATATATCTGTAAATATTATGAAACTTTACAAAATTTTCTCACATAGCTGTGGGGATGCACAAGTCCAAATCTGTAGGGCAGGCTACAGAACAAGAACTCTGATGAAGATATTCATGAATTCCCCAGGAGACACTGGATAGCTGAAATAGAGATGGAAATTCTCTCTTCTGACTGTTGAAATAATCGCCTCTCCCTTTAAATTCTTCAACTGATTGGATGAGACTTCTCTCATTGCTGAAGGCATTCTTCTAGTGGACTACAGATGTATTCAGCTATAGATGCAATAAACTTATTGATGATTTAAGTACACAAACTCTAACAATCAGGCCAGTGCTTGCTGAACAAACAGCCAGGCACCAGTACCTTGCAAAGTTGATACATGAACGTAATCATCACACTGCCCCTTACCTCAGTCCCTTGCTAGATATCAGGCACTGGAGAAACTAACCATTTTTCAGGTAGTAGAAAGCTCATTGGAATCAATTGAGTCAAGAGTGAAGGGAGTACCTATACTCTACACATGAAATAACCACCATCACACATCATAGAACTCACTAGAGAGCTGTTGCTTTTCTGGATGTCCCAGATAATGGACAGGCCCAAGTGTCAACACAATTGGCCAATCTTCATGTAGCCATATTAGTCCTGGATTCCTTAGCCAACATTAAGCCCCATCTCCACATTTTCACAGACTCTTGGACCATTGTCAATGGTCTGGCTATCCCATCCAGACAATGTCAAGAAAATTTAGTATCCAAAGTGATTCCTTTGGAGAAATAGACTCTAGGAATAATTTGCCTCACAGAGACCATCCTATAAAGGAGGCCACATATATCTCTACACAAACTAAAGTCACCTTACTGGGCATGACTGACACATTCATCCACTTTGGACAGTTCCATACATTATTCTGAATGTCCAAGGCAGCCATTTCACTTCTCAGAATACACAATTCTGAATTCTTGAAAACTTTCAAAATAATTTGACTGCTGGTATCTAATAACCTTCACCCTTCCATGTTACCCTTTTGCCGCACTTCTGGATAGGCTTGTAAGAAAGTCAAGTTGCTCCCTCCTTTGGAACCACTGGGAGGTTCAAATCATGCAAGCCCCTGATGATGAACAGGAACACTCATCCCAGGGACAGCCCCTAATAAACATAAAAGCCCTAACCGTTTACTTTCCTTTTAAAGTCATTCTCAAGTCACTTGGAATGCCTGTCTTGCTCTCCCCTGGAAGTTTCATTATTTAAGTAATAAGCATTTTCATAATGTTTTGGTGTTTCTGTAGTGTCATTCATCTTAACATCCAAAAAAACTAGCATGGGGATCCAAACTGTTAAAATGTAGCCACAAACGTGAATGTGAAAAGAGTTATGCTGGATGGTGTGAAAAAACTTTCAATGTGTGGATGTTTAATTGCACACTGTGATGATGCAAAGAGTGACAGATAAATTGCACAGAAATATGTGGTAAAAGTTGGATTTCGGTGTAGCAAAGTGTGTGTGGAATGTATGATTGTTTAAGAAGTGTTCATGGATAGGCAGTTGAATGGTGCAATGTGGTGGGAAGAGTGTGGCATAGCCTTTTTGGCCAATATGTATAAGCTCAGAGAAAACATGCAATGATTAGAAATTTAATGGCTTGCAAAGGATGAGTAAGGCATAGAAATTGAATGATGCAGAGTAGGTGAACATGATTGATAGGTGAATGGAACAACTTGGAATGCAAGGAGTCCTAGATAGATGATAGAATCTGTGTGCAAGGATTTTTGTAAAAATTGCAAAGAGGGGCTCTACAAGGATAGTTAAATGCATAGTATATTAGCCCAAGGAATGCTGATGCAAAGTACGATAAATCTGTTTGCTTTTATAAAGGGTACTTATTTGGGGTAGAAGCTTATAGTCAAGACCAGAAAGAGTAAATTACTTCCCTTACCAAAGAGTTTTGTCATATTTTGGAGCAAGATGTCTGCCAGTCTCTGCAAGCATTCAGCCTTCTGCTTTCCTCTTAAGGATCTGTGGTCCCAGCTTCTTCTGGTTTCAGCTGCAGGCTGGTATAAGGCTCATCTCTTTCCCTAGGACTTGTTTCTTTCCAGGCTCAGCTGCTCTGCTGTCTTCACAAGGTCAGCTGTAGACTATCAGGCTCATTCTCTTCCTGGGACCTCTACTGTGTCTAAAGGAGCCTTCTCTCTTTCCTCATGTATCTGCTTCTCTGTGTATTTACTTCCCAGGGCTCCAGCATCAAAACTCATCCTCTCTCTTCTGCTGTGTCATTTTCTCATCCCATTGTTGGGTGGGGGACTTAACATCTTACTGCCTTGGGTGAATCAAAGATTTAATCATAATTTAATCAAGTAAAAATGAAGCCTCTGAATCTAATACAATCTAATATGCTCAGAGGAACAGACCAGTTTACAAACACAACACAATATCTATTTTTGGAATTCATAAACAATGCCTAACTGCCACACATAGTTTTAGTTCCACTCTCATTTGTTGTACGTTTGAGTTAGTCAGTATACACAAGTTGATGCCATTCCTCTCAACTCCTTGCATACCCATTCTAGGCCACATAATTATACTTTCATGCAAAATCTCTCTCTACCATTCAACACCCACAACTTGCTCACGTATTCTACATCATCCAACCACCTCTCTTGCACTCTGTTATTCAAACATCACTCTTTGCACATTCACCCTGTGTAATTTGACTATCACTCCCTACAAACCCATAATCCTTTTTAAATATTTATACTAATTTTACACTACTTGTGCTCCATCCAACTTTTGTTTCATGCACCTCTCTCTGGGCTATTCAACTTAAACATTTGCACAACCAAATGGTTACATCCATTTCCACTCATCATACACCCATGTTGTGTCATTCCACTATAACATTTGCATAGACACATTTTGTAAATACATGTACACTTGAACACCATTTTGTCTCATAGAAATTACTTCTTGCACATTCAGTTGCTGTTTTCACTTATCAACCTTTCATTCCCACTCTTCAAATTATATTCTTTTTACAGTATTTGTGAACTATTAAACTTCCAATCATTCCTCACTATCACTGAGCTATTTAACTAACAAAACCAGGTTGTGCCATTCATTTGCACTGCTTGAACACCCAGTGTCCCCACTGAATTTTAACCCCTCTCACACTCAGTTTGTGATTCAGCAGCCACTCCTTCCATACCTATTAAAACCTATGCAATGTCCACTCTTGCACAACTGCTCTCTTCCACTCACCAACCTCTCCTTAAAACTCACCATGAGCTATTTTACCACATCTAATCACACACCAACTGTGCTACACAACTTGCACATTCTTTACAAACACCACCTTAAAATCACTGCTCCATCTCTCTACTATGTACCTTATAAACACCACAGAACTAGGCTATGCCATCCACCTCCCTGATTTGCGCACCCATTCTGTTATTCAAAAGTCACATCTTGCATGCCAATTTTACCTCAAATTCCTTGCAAAACCAGTGTTCTCAAAGCTACTTCCATTTGGCATAACACTTGTTTGTGTTATTCTGTTTACTTCCTCTGCACAGCAAAGATATGCTATTCCATTCACTTCTTTCCCATCCACTGACATTCAGTTCTCACCCCATGCATAATTGTTGTGTATTATTTCACAAAGTCTCATTTCACACCGACTCTGTGCCAGTCTTCTATCACCCTTCAACCGCTCACAGTGTGCTATTAAACTTTCACTTCTTCTACACCTATTCTGCATTGTAAAAATACATGCACATCCACTCTGTGCCATTCCACACTTTGCCATTCCACTCTGTGTGATACTAAAGTCTATGCTATTCAATTACTCTTGTTTCATAATTTTCACAGGTTTACTTAAGTCTATTTATTACACACCACCCTATACCACTCAATTATTAATTCTTACAATGACCACTATTTACAATTAAATAACACCTCCTTGAACACCCTAATTGCATCATCCAAATATGGATTCTTGACATACAGCTGTTATATTCACCTATCATACTTGCACATCCACTGTGTGACACTCAATGTTTTCTATACCCACTACAAGTCAGTAAACATCCAATGTTTTCATGCTGTCTGAGGAATTCAACTTTCACCCACTGCACAAACAGGCTGGGCCATGCATTTGACTCTTTGAACACTTACCCTATGCAATTCAACTATCTTTTAAGCATATTTTGACATGCAATTCAAAACTACTGTTTGAATCAAATCATTAGTTGACCAACGGGAGCACATTCTAGGCTACACTCATAAGTACAAGTCCAGAAACATATTATCAAACAAGCCTGTTGAAGAGCTGCTGCCACTGCGGTTCCCAGAAGCCAGAGCCTCTGCTGCACTCAAAGAGCTACCCCATCAGGAAACTGCTGTCACTTCCAGAGTCCAGAGGAACCAATCAAAAACCTTCACCATTGTTCTCACTGGAACATCACATCACATTTCATGCCATTGCCATCTCATGTTGTTCATGTATTCCATGTGTCATTTGGGGCAACCACTTCTATATATCCTAGGATATCAGTGGAATCCTAGCTTCAAGGGATCCTGAGAAAGTGTTTAGCATTGCAGTCTAGAGAAATAAAAATTATGTTTAGAAGGAGCCTGGCCTTCATATGGAATGGGTCAATCTGAAGAATATAACTCACCTGAACACTATAGCATAATTAGGATGCTTTAATGGAGATTTTCTTACTGATCCTTCTTGCCAGTATATTCAGAGAAGCATATGACCCACCTGTGGTGAAATCACAGGTATAACAGTTATTATTATGAGTGTTTTAAATTTCTTAGTTAAGTCTGTTTTGAAAGAGGGCACTCAGTAGAAGGAGAAAATAATTTCTGAGTCCCTTTCCTCTGAAAAACACTTTCTTTATTGTAATATGATCCACAAACTACAGAATCCAAGATAATAGCTTTTCTTGGAGAGAGCCTTTAAATGCAGAAATTGGTGTTAATAAGTTAAATCCACATTATTCACAGTTAAAAGTAGCAACAGATTTTATTTCATTGTTCACAACTTTGAACTGACTAGTTTTTCACAAGTAAAGTTAGAACACTTTTCAGATCTCTTTTTAAATCCCCTCACATTGTTATAATTTCTTCCTGGAAATTTGCTGACTTCCAGCACTTTGGGGCTTTAAGGTTCAACAGACCCTCTTTCATGTCCAACCTGACACCCCAGGAGTTTCATTGCAGTTTCTCTTGCAAGTGGTCTCCTTTGCCAGTGGTTTCCTTCTCCAACTCTACCTAAATAGCTGAATGGTGTGTCTTTCACACTGGCTAAAGTTATTAGAAATAACAAGGGAGTGGTAAGTGTGGCCTTAACCCTTTTTAATGGTAATAAACTTTTTTCAATCAGGGAGTGGTTTTAAGAAACCTATCTACTAAAAAATATGGGAATAGGAGTAATGTAAAATGTTCAACATATATTAAATGCATAACTGATTCCAAATCAACCTTTAGTAAGTGATGTATATAAAGTATAAAAATTGACAGCCCCCACTGGAATGTAAGTTGATACCCAACAGAGTCAAAGTCTCCCATAATTCAATATCCAACTATTTTCTGGTTGTACCAAAAAAACAAACAACTGGCAAATTATTTCCTCTCTTGAAGAAAAGCATGTACACTTAAATCAAATGGGATCAGGAGGGATCCCAATCTCCTTCCTTAAAATGTTTCTTCTACATCTACTAAAAAACTTGCATCTGCACAATAGCTGATAAAAATATTCCTATGGATTTTACAAGAACGGAGAAACAGGGAGCACTGATAAGACATGGTACACAATATTAACCTAACTTGACTGATTTCCCTCCTTCTTCATCAGAGGCTGGACTCCTCATTTTTAGTTTTTCAATTTTCTGCAGGTAAATCTTTAGTGTCTTCGTTAACCACTTCAGCTTGTTTTATCTTTGCTCCCCTTTTTCATTTTGGTTGCAAATTTTTGTCTAAAGATTTGTCCTTTCCTGCTGCCCCTTCTGGCTCCACTTCCCATTCTGCAGGGGCGGGTTTAGTGGATAGCCTAACTGACCTCCTTTTGGGCTCCTCCTTCCCTGCTGCTTTGGCTTAGCTGATCTTCCTCTTGGGCACCCTGGCAGTGCTGCAGGATGTTGTGCACTGAGAGGCTTCTTGAAGATGGGCTGCTGCCCACTGCCACTCCTCCCACTGCCAGACCTGCTGGACTGTGCCCTCTATTGTTTTATTAGTGATTTTAGCTCTTGTTCCCCTGAGGCTGTTTGCCTGTAAGCCACAGATCATTCTCTGCTTTTTAATTGCCTCTTAATATCAGGCTTAGCTGCAGAACTTGTCCCAGGGAATGGCCATGAGATGAGCTCACTCATGGGCTAACTCCAAAGACCTCTGCAAAGTAGGAAAAAGAAACATCCTTATCCAGTCCCTTTCCTAGGGGGAAAGCCTGATTTGAGAGTTAAGGTCTGGAAACCAGACCCAAACATCTCCCAAGATGTATAAGTCTCTGGGGATACCCAGAGACATAAGGCTCACAATCCCCAGAATGTGGAGACAGTGGTCAGGACTCCCAACATCCAGGGTGCTGGCTCAGTGAACAATGCATTCCACCTGACCTATCAGTGGGACATCACCATGACTGATGAATGTATTTATCTTCCTTGGGAATAATGGTGGGCTTCTAATTTGGACAACGTGCCTAATGAGCATCTAAAAGGAAAGAGGCTAATCTTTTCCTGCCACACCACATGGCTACAGTATGGCTGAGAGTGAACTCTGTATGGGACGCTGAATACCATTTAAATTGGGTTAAGAGAAAAAAAGGAGATAGACAGATCTGAGGGCCAGAGACTACGTGGCCATGTCTCCTTAAAGGGATGAAGAAGTGTACTACCAAAGTGGTCAATTTTATATAAGCTCAGGGAAATTACCCAGAGGCAGAACTTAAAAAACCCAGCTTTATTTCATAGAAAGTTGGCAGAGGCATTAGAAATACCCTCTTCATAGAGCCGAACTCTAGAGAATGACAGATCCTCCTAGGAACTCCAACATGACTTGGATGGCTGTAGAAAGCTGCAGAAACTTTCCCTGGGCTCCAAACTTCCATTACATGCCTTTGGAGACAGCCTTTGCAATTTTCAACAATTGAGACCATGCCAGCAAGATGGAGAAAGTAAGGAGGGGTTAGGAAATGAGGGGTGGTCACCAGGTCCAAGACAGTTTCACCTATTAACTGCTGCTGGTAAGAGCACTGATCACCTAGGTAACCACATCCAGGCTCAACATCAGTAGGAACCTGGAACCAAGTTGTCCCACCATGCCAACTGCTGCGGACTTGCCCCAGGGAGTACAGAAGTGGCCTGAAGCCACTTGTGAACCATCAACTTGGAGGCCTTGGGTGACCCTTGGTGTGGCAGGTAAGATTGTTAATTTCTTAGTTATCATGGGTCAATTACTCTGTCCTAGGTTGCACCCGAGGCCTCTCCTAACCTTGGTTGTGCCTAATGAGAGGAGAGAATGGGGAATCAAGATCTGGGCCATTTAGTAAGCCCCTCCCCTGTACAATAAGGTACCCTTTCATATGCCAGCAATTAAGATTTTTTTCAAAAGTTCCTTGTTATTCCTAGCTCCCTGCCTATTCCCTTGTAACACTTCAATCCTTCCAATGAAAAAGCCTCACAGGGAGGTAACTAATGGGATGCAGCGCCCAATGCTGCCCCAATTCATGTCTTGTTGGGCACAGGGCTTCTCAGCCCACCTTAGCTCTATATCTAGCAGCTACACAAGGATTTTCCTGGAGGAACAAAGCTGGAGTGTCCTTGGACAAGTTTCTGCCATGGACAGACACTGGGAGCACTTCGTTAAGATGATTCTATGCCAGGTCTTTTCCTAAGCTAAAAAAGTGTGTAAAATTCCCTCTTCTCTTCTAATTTGTCCTTAACCTTCTGTTTAACTTTTAATCTATGTTTGTCTTTGTCAGTCTTCTCATGCCTAGGAACTCATAAATCAGATTGGAGTTAGCCTGTTACAAATAAGATAATGGTAAAAGATAATCTAAAAATGAGATTTAAATTTCAATATCACCTTGCAAATGAGTTTGATGTATAAAATAAATCTCAAGTGGAATTAATTCAACTGCTGGGAAAGCAGAAAAACTTAGCAACATTAATGTTATTAATAAAACTATTTTCATTGCCTTAGTTTATAAACAAAAGTGCCCAATTTGTTCTAAAGTGAAAACTTACTAGAAACTATAACTAAGAATTAAGATAATTATATATATGCTATTTTATTATAAAGCAGCAGAAGGATAATTGAAATTGCTATAACTGTTTGGATTTAGTCTAAACTTGCTGCTGTAATGGTAAATATAAACTGAATTTACCTTTGTTTATAGTCACTTCAGGTCTAGCCTCACCCCTTGCCCTTGCTTATGGTTATTTCATGACAACTTCTGCCCCCATTCAGGGGAAGGCAAATTTTAGGCACCCTGTCTCCTGTCTTTCCACTGGTGTTAATAGCCCTGATTTTGTCTTATGATTTCAGCTGTGAACTAGCCTGCTCATGAGTGGATTTCCTACACTCAGGGCTGGATGTCCACTTTTCCAGTCCAGCACCCACTGGGGTCCTGTTATCTTTGAGGACCGGGGAGCCAGGGATTTCCCACCTTGAGCATTGCAGTTCCAAAAAGCAGAAAGTCATGAAAAAAACAAGGCTTCCCTGAGGCTTCAATGACCTTGGTGTGTGTACACTGGAATGAGTGTTTCTCATCCAAGGTCTGTCAAAGTCAAACTGGGAAATAAGCAATGCTCTGAAGTAAAGGAAAATGTAAATTGTATTTTAAAGCATTAAGAATAATTTGGTTTTAAGTCAATAATTAAAAGGAATGAAATTCTTTTGCAAAACTGCATAGTCACAGTGCACATTAATTAGAAATAACTTTGAAAGAGATCTTTCAAATATAATGTTAATATACAGTTAAACTTATTTGGTAAGAAAATGAGAATTATAAGTAGCATTAGTAAATTGTGTGCTTCTGTGTCTAACTCTCTATTTCTATTGGTTCAGTGTATATTTTCATACCTCAGGATGAAATGTAAGTTTTGTGTGAAATTTTTATCTTCTGGGCTGGGAAATTAAGAATCAGTTTATCCTGTATTTCCCCAATTCAAACTTTTAACAGACTTTAAATAAAGGTAGTTAATAATCGTATTACCAAATTTCAGTAAGTAAAGGAAAAGTCTTTGAAAGTTATGGAAAGGTCTTTAAAAGAAATTAGGGAAGTGAATGTGGCTCAAACAGTTGGGTCACTGCCTACCACATGGAAAGTCCCAGGTTCAGGTCCTGATGCCTCCTAAAGAGATAATCAGACACTGCACCGGCCTCAACAAGCTAGAAGCTGCACTTGCTGCAACAAGCAGATGCCTAAATGAACAGATGCCACAAGCCAGCAGATGAGGCAACCCATGGGGAGCAGAGGTGGTTCAAGCTCTTGGGCACTCACATCCTGTATCAGAAGGTCCAGGGTTTGGTTCCCAGTGCCTACTGCAGAAGGTGAGCAAACAATGAGCAGACAGATGAGAAAATCATCTGGGAGGGGGAATAAATAAAAATATAACAATAATTATCTAAAAACCATATTAAACAATTAAAATATATTCCAGGACATAACAGTCAGTATGGTTTTTAAAGTTATTCAGTTTTAGAATTTTTTTTTAAAAAAAAGAGGTTTTAGCCTCCTCTAAATGAAGGAAAAAGAACATTCCTTGCATTAACTATAATGATTTCAAGTTTATTTAGCTTCGGTGATGTCTCCCTAGGTTTATAAGAATACCATGTAATAAAATTAACATTTTATGTATTAAATCTTTAAGATAATGAAAATTGTAAGTTCGTGTTTAATGAAATTAAGATAAAGTAAATGTCGTGGGTTACTAACTGTAATTTAATAAGCTTATTTAAATATAAAGTACCTAGTGTATATGGTTATGGTAAATTATAAAATGTTTATAAAAAGCATTGTCGAATATGAAGTATTTAAATTTCTAACTCCAGGAAACCATTATTATTTAGAAGCCTAAATTAATATTAATTTAAAAATGCAGCTTCATATCAGAGGAACCTGCCAGAAGCCACTGCAATAACTGAAAATACACCTACTAGCAAGTCTTTCATCCCAACCTTGGTGGTGCAGGAAAGTTCTGTTCATTCTCAGCTCCTGGAATTCCCTCACATTGTGTCAGCACCACACCCCCCATGGTTATTGGCTGGCAAGGGCAGTACAATTAATTTTATTTGTTTTGTTTTTTTAGTTAGGCCAGTAAAAAGAATTTATTTGGGAAATGGAGAAAAGAATAAAGCTTCCTGAAATATGGGAGAGAAAGGCTTGGTGTGGAACCCTCTAGGCAGAGAGAGTCAAAAATTACTTTTAATTTCTAGTCTATCTGTGAAATTCACTGACCATGGTCATAAAATAAGACCACTGAATAGTAAAAAAAAAAAAATTTCAACCCAGCCCTTTTCTACAAATAATCACGCATGTGGCTTGGTAGCTTCAATCTCTGGAAACTAGGTCCAGGCCCCTCCCAAGTCTAGATCACCCAGGCAATGCCAAGAAGCAATGGCTCTGGGTGTTTGGGAGGCAAATCGAGAGCAGAAGCTCCAAATGTCTCCCAAAGGTTATGTGACCCTTGACTGGTCAACATCTCCTAGATTTTTAGGTGGACAAATATTTGGGGAGCTGCAGCTTGGAGGATAATAGTTTATTCAGACTCGGGCCCTGGGACACGACAAACACTTTTTCATTTTTCCTAGAATAATGGTCATGGTCTCTAGTGTACCAGACCTTGCTCACTAAAGGGTTGAGGAAGGAGAAACTGACCTTCTTCTATAACACAGTATGGCCACAATATGGCCTTGGAAATGAAACTCTAAATTATAACCCTATTTTCAGTTAGACCTCCTGTGTAAAAGGAAAGGGAAGCCGTCAGAGCTTCCATATGGCCTTGAAAATGGCCAGCAATGGCCTGCCAACAGCACTGTAAATTATAACCCTATTTTCCAGGTAGACCTCCTGTGTAAAACGGAAGGGAAGCAGTCAGAGATTACATATGTTTATGGCTTTATCTCAGAACACAAGTTTAAATGGATCTTGTAGGTTGTGTAACGCTCTGGAAGTGACACCATCCCCAGAAAAGAGAAAACCTGAGAAAGAGTGTGATATCCTAGATGATCCCTTCCTCAGTTATCCCCCTCATTGTATCTCAGTTCCTGGAACCTGAGATTCTGAAGCCTACGGCCCAAAGCCTAGGGTCCCCTGAACCTAAGGCTCCCTTGGACTCACGTCCAGACTCTACATGCCACAGCTAGTCCAGCAAGAGTCACCAGGATTGGGATATCTTTTCAACCTACCAGGGTACATGAGAAGAGCCTCTGCCCCATAAATGATGTAGCAAATGGAGATGCAGTTAAAATTAGGGACCATGTTCCCTTCTCCCTGACAGAATTAGCTCAATATAAAAATAAAAATCAATAGGTGGGATGATTTTAGGAGCACCCAGCTGAATTTACTGAGGAATTCCAGCAGCTGACCCTAAATTTTGAGCTAACATGAGGAGATATGCATGTTCCATGTGCTGCACCCCTGACATGGTGATAAAGAAAGATAATCTTGATTCCATTGGGAATATTAGATTTTTACAAAATAATGAAGAAAGCAGCTTTTCCTGTACTGTAAAGTAAAATACCTGTTAATTAACACAATCTTGGCAAAGGTAAAGTAAAAAGCAAAGTACAAAAATAGTTTAAGTTCATTACATATGTTATCATCAAACTCTCTTGTGCATTCAAGTCAGGCCCAAATACCCTGCATGGGTGCCTCTCCATTTGAGTTATTGGCTAGGTTGGTCACTGATCCCAAAAGTAATAAACGTATCTAAAACATCTCTGGTTATGCTTCTGAGGAGGATGGAGAGTGTATTGCAGTTTTGGACTCCTGCAGCAGCCAACAATGGTTCAATATGCCCAGATGTACAATGGACATTGCCTCCAGACCGGGTCTGTTTCATAGCAATGAAGGGCACTATGAGCCAGGCCAGTGAAACACTGGGGCCCTGCCTTCCTAGGTTCTCTCTTGGATAAACAGTGCTACAGCATGCTGGCTTTGTGAAGGACATACCAAGTAGAGCAACAATTATGAGAGTAATGTGAATAGAATGTAAACCAACACAATTGGCATTAGGGGCTGCTCCCATGGAGAGATAACATGTATGGTATTGCACACCTGGAGCTTAGATCTATCAACTGAAACTCAAAGAGAAACTTATGCATTAGTTAGTTCATTAACTAGTATAAAGTATTGTACATATGTGCTTGATGATTACGATGAAATGTTTTCTATTCTAGATCATATGCAGAGGGTTAATGAATGTGTTAAAATTCCTGGTAAACAACTCATTTTCTAAGTAGTTAATGAATATGCTTACAAGATAAAGGAATGTCACTCTTAAGTACTGTATTTACTTTGCTTGCCATATGCTTGTCTTGTTGCTGCCTGTACTGTCTTTGGAGTTTGTGTAGATCAGTGCCTCTCTTCATTCCTCTCCTATCTGTCCTAGGCATAACAACCACCATGAAAACTTGGGTTGGTAATTTAAATAAAACCCAGTTAGTCTACAACAATCTCCCCCTGGATTTAACCAACAGCATAAAAGAACTCAAGAAAGGATGCCATTTCCCGTCAGCTTAGGGAGGATACAGCCTCTGAAGGCACCTTGACCTTTCTCACTCTCATGGTCTGGTATGTTATGACAGGCAACTTTTTTGGGCCTGCATACCATATCTTCTTTATCATTTTAATAGGACTATATATCTTAAATTCTTATTTTATTTCTTACAGAATAAATATCATGTTGGGTATTTCATCTGTTTCCAATGAGGGTGCCAGACCCATCTTCCCACAACTACAATAGAATAGCCACAGAATTTTACACCTTGTCAGGTAAGGTTTATTCCTCCTAACAAGCAGGAAGTAGCTAAAGAAGAAAGAACATCAACCTTCAGCATCCCCTTAAGAATAAGGGTTTAAAATCTCTGAGGGGGTTGTTGAGGCAAGTTAGTATAGTGAAAGGGGGTAAGTGCCTGGCCTGGCAGACCACATAGCCAACAGACAACATGCTGACCGACAAATGGCTGTGAGACCCTGCCTGAAAACCCCCTAAGAAGTCTACTGGAAAGATCATGTAAGACCCTAACCAAGAGATTCCATTTGATAAAATGAAGCTCCCTTTGATCCATGAGATCCCGTTGGGTCAAGGGAATGCCCTGGATACCCTCAAAAGCCTGCACCATTGGGACCCTGAGAAATGACAAGAGGGGCAACCAATCAGAACAGCAAACAGCTCTGGCCTTGCCCCAACATTATGAAGGGGGAGGAAGAAAGATTTTAAAAATTCCTAACCTGGAATCCCATGCAATCATCTCACTCTGCAGTCCACTCATGGCCATACCAAGGACCATGCAATAATCTCATTTTCTTGTTTCTTAATAAGCTATATACCCTAGGGCATGTCTTTAAATTCTCTTATGCAGCAAAAACCAAGAACCTAGAAACCCAGAAACCAGAGGCATCTGATAACAGAGGCAAATAAAAAACAGAACAGGTTAACAAACCCAGAGGAGAAAGAGGGGAAAGGAAGTTTGCTCCTCGGGATGAAATAATTCACAAATAGTGCAATCTCAAAAATTGTACTCAAATCTCAGCAGAGTTGCAACACATGCTCTCCAGTTCATTGGACTCACATAGGACAAATAACAAGGTGTTAATAGTGAACAACACCCATCCCAACGAACGGCGAGAGTCTGCAACTGCAAGCAAGATCATTCCATCCATCTGCCCCATGGTACCAAAGACCCCTCTCAATTAGAGGCAGAGGGGACATCACCATCTCAAAATCCTCAAGATTTGGGAATGAATAATGGACTAAATTACACTTACTAATATTCTACTATAAACTTTTTGTGATTCTAGCAATGGAATAACTTTTATCATTGAAGTGGAGGCAGTGGCCACTGGAAGTTCTGAGCTCATAAGAAAAATAAATGTAATATGGGACATTTTTGGGACACTGGAATTGTAACCTGCATGACATTGCAATGATCAATACAGGCATTATATATTTTGTCATAACTTACAAAATTGCATGAGACAGAGTGTAAAGTATAATGTAATCTAGAATATATGGTTAGTGAAAATGCTTCCTTATGGGTTCACCAATTGTAGTAAATGTACCACACTAATGAACGATGTTGATTGTGTGGGAAAGAGTGGAAGGGGGAAGCAGTGGGGCATATGGGAATACCTTATATTTTTATATAACATTTATGTAATCTAAAGTTTCTTTTTTAAGTTAAATATATAAACAATCAAATAAATAAAAATTGTACCATGTATTCAGTGTAAAAATCAGATACGAGCTGAAAAAAAATCATTTCTTCATTATAGAGGTTCAAACTAATTTGACCCAGTTGTCAAAGTGGAGCTATAACAAAAAGCCAACCAATAGGAAAGCCATAGGGTAAAGACAGAAAGTGAGCAAAGACTATAAGCAGCAACAACAACAAAAATAACAAAACACGAGGAAAAATTTGCAAACCATTATAACAAACAGGGAGAGATGGCCTAGTCAAACAAACAAATTAAACCACCAGACTAAACACAGGATTTCAGAAAACTAATCAAAGATATCCAAACAATCTCATTAATAAATTTAATGAGATGGCTAAAGAGATTAAGGATATTAAGAAGTACTGAGGATTGTAGGAAGATAGTGACTAACATGCAGAGCTCGATGCTCTCACAAAAACAACAGAGAAAGAGCCAACTGTCCAAGGGACCAGCTCTGGGGGTCACCAGACCAGGACAATGCTACACATCTCCCAGGAGGTTGAGGGACAGAGAAATGCAGAAGCTGAAACAATAAATGTGAATTACCAAGACCCTGTGGCAGCCTGAAAGGGTTCTCATCCCCTACACCCAAGATGTTAAGCAGGGGTAAAACCTCTGGCTCAGTGCTGCTGACTGAGAGGGGAACAGACATCTTCCTCCCTGTCAGCTGTTTCAAGGGAAGTAGAGAAAAGGGAAGGTTAGATGGTTTCTCTTCACTAAATTTGGCCAGCAGAACCCACTTTGAATCTCTGCTCTGGAGATTCAAAGCAGGAACACAGGAAACCCAAGACTGAAACACCTCAGTGGTAAGATACACTGAAAAGCAGCATCTGCTGGCCAATCTGGAAATTGCATGGACAAAACAATTTTCCATTTTCTCTGTATCCTAGTCCCTGGGAGAATATCTGCACCTCATTAGTGAGCCCCTGGCCCAATTTTGATAACTTAAGATGGGCAAATTTAAATAATAAGCTGAACAAAATATCAAAGAAGTACTGTGAGAAAAATCAATAGGCAAAAGAGGGAAATTGAGCATCAGAGTAAATTCACCAACATTTTCTGATCCCTAGACATCAGCATAAAGTGATACTATGAAACAGGAAGAGATGGCACAGCCAAAGGAACTAAACAAATATACTGAAGAGATACAGGATTTAAAGTAATTAATCAGTGATAATCACACAAGTCTCTTAAATTTCTTCAAAGAATTAAAGAAAATATGATTAAAGAAATAAGGGATATTAAGAAGACACTCTGAACATACAGAACAATTTTAAAGCCTGCAAAGAAAAGTAACAGATGTTTTGGGAATGAAAGATTCGATGGATGAGATTAGAAATACATTAGAGGCACACAAGAGTGTATATGAACTGCTTGAATACAGTTATTGATTTTGAAGGCAGAATATTTGAACTGGAAAAGGCAGGAGAATTTGAAAGGGAAGAGAATTGAAAAAATTAAATAGAGTCTCAGGTAATTGAATGATAAAATGAAATGCATAAACATTTGCATTATTGGTATGCCTGAAGGAGAATGGAAAAAGGTCAGAAGGAATATTTGAGAAAATAATGACCAACAAATTTTCAACCCATATGAAAGATATCAATATCATTATCCAAGCAGGACAATGCACCCAATACAGAATAAATCGAAACAGACCTACCCTGAGACACCCACTATTCAGAATGACAAATATCAGATATGAAGAGAAGATTCAGGGAGAATCAAGAGAAAACCAAAGCATCACATACAAGGGAAACTCAATAAAATTATGTGCTGACCTCACATCAGAAACGATGGAGGAGAGAAGAAAGTGGTATGATGTTTGTGAGGTACTGAAAGAGAAAAACTGTCAAGCAAGAATTCTGCATCTGGCAAAACTGTCCTTCAAAAACGAAGCTGAGTTCAAAGTCTTCAGATACAAACAAAAACCAATAGAATATGTTACCAAAGACCAGAATTACAAGAGACACTAAAAGGAGTGCTATAGACTGAAAGGACAAAATGAGGGTAAGAGATTTGGGAGAAAAGTGTAGAAATGAAGATTATTAGAAGGTTAAAATAAATGGTAAGAAAGCAGACGATAGTACAATATGACAACAGAGAGCCAAAAGACAAAATGGATGAAGTAAGTAATGCATTTACGGTAATAATATTGAATGTTAATGGCTTGAACTCCCCAATCAAAAGACAGAGACTGATAGAATAGTTTAAAAATATGAGCTGTCTATATGTTGTCTACCACTGATTCACCTTATATGTAAGGACACCAAGTTAAAAGTGAAGTGTTGGAGAAGCCGATGTGGATTAAGTTATTGAGCTCCTGCCTACCAACTGGGAAGTCCCAGGTTCCATTACCAGTGTGTCTTAAAGAAGACAAATGAGGCAATGAACTGACGCAAAGGGCAGGCATGGTGAGGTGATGCAACAAGATGACACAACAAAAGACGTGAGGAAAATATAATGAGAGACACACCAAAGCAGGGATTAGAGGTTGCTCAAGCAATTAGGCACCTCCTTCCTACATTGGAGGTCCCAGTTTTTGCTCCAGGTGTCTCCTAAAAGAAGACCAGCATACAACAAACAGACACAGCAAATGCAAAAAAACGAGGAGGTGGGGAGAAATAAATAAATAAAATAAACCTATTTTAAAAATAGTGAAATGTTGGAAAAAGGTATTTCATACAAATAGTAACCAAAAAAAATTGCTGGAGTACTGATACTAATATCAGACAAAACAGATTTCAAAAGAAAAACTGTTATAAGAGATGAAGACGGTCATTATATATTAATAAAATGGGCAATTCAGCAAGAAGAAGTAACTTTACTAAATATTTATGCATGTAACCTGAGTGCCCTAAGATACATGAGGCACACACTGGTAAAATGATATATGAGGCACACACTGGTAAAACTGAAGGGAGAAATAGAGGTCTCTACAATAATAGTTGGAGACTCTCAGTATTGGATAGAACATCTGGACAGAGGATAAAGAAACAGAGCACTTGAATAATATGATAAATAAACTAGACCTAACAGATATCTGTAGAACAATTGCATCCCAAAATAGCAGGATATACTTTTATTTCAAGTGCTCATAGATCCTTCTCCTAGATAGACCATACATTGGGTCACAAGACAAGTATCAATAAGTTCAAAAATATTGAAATTATAGAAAATGCTTTCTCTAATCATAAGAGAGTGAGCTGGAAATTGATAATGGATGGGAAAAGAGAAATTCATAATTATATGGAGATTAAACAACACACTTAGATAATCATTGGGTCAAAGATGAAATTTCAAGAGAATTCAGCATCTATCTTGAGACAAATGAAAATGAGAACACAACATATCAAAACCTATGGGACACTGCAAAGACAATACTGAGAGGGAAATTTATAGCCCTCAATGCTTTCATTAAAAAAAGAGGAAAGATCTAAAATTGAAGCTATAGCCATGCACCTGAAGGAATTGGTAAAATAACAGCAAACTAATCCCAAACAACACTGAAGGAAAGAAATAGATAAGAGCAGAGCCAAAATAAATGAAATCAAGAACAAAAAATTTAGAGAGGCACAACAAAACCAAAAGTTGTTTCTCTGAGAAGATCAACAAAATCAACAAAACCTAAGCTAGACTGACAAAGAGAAAAAGAGAGAAAATGCAAAAAAATAAAATAAAAAACGAGACAGGGACATTAAAACTGACCCTACAGAAATAAGAGAGTCCATTAGAATATACTATGATCTGTGTAGCAGTTTGGCCGTTTGATATAGTTATGAATTCCAAAAAATTGATATTGGATTATGATTGTAAACTTGTCTGTTCATCTGGGCATGATTAAGTTAGGACTAAGGCTTTGATTGGGCCACAACAGTAAGGCATTGAGCTCCACTGCTTGGTGGGTAGGAAATCCAAGATAAAAGTCATGGCAACGTACAGAGTTGGAGTTTCGAGTTGGAGTCCTGATATTGGAGTTCTGATGTGGAGTCTTGTGCTGGAGCCCTGGGAAGTAAGCAAAGAGAGCAGCTTAGTAGTGGGTAATGAGAGAAGGCCCCAGCAAAAGAGATGAGACATTCACCTGACACACAGCTGGACTTGTCTAGAAAGGCAAAGGTTAGAGAGCATCATAATCTACAGCTGACCTTGTGGAGAGAACAAGCAGCTGAACATGGAGAGTATCAAACCCCGGGAAGACAGTATCTCAGGAAGCTGGACCCATCACAGAGTTTGGTGAGGGAAGAAACATATGCTTTATGGTAAGTTTATAGCCTGGTAACTTTATGGCCTCTACCCCAAATAATTACCCTTTAGAAAGACCAACAGATTTCTAGTAGTTTGCTTCAACACCCCTTTGGCTGATTAATACAAACTGTATATCAAAAAATTAGACAATGTACAGGAGATTGACAAATTCCTAGAAATGCACAAACCGCATACATGGACCCTAGAAGAAATAGTAGACCCCGCCAAATCAACCAATCACAAGTCAAGATATTGAAACAGTTCTCACTAACTTTCTAAAGATGAAAAGCCTGGGACCAAATGGCTTCACAGTTGAATTCTATCAATCATTCAAAGTTGATCTAATACCAATCTTACTCAAGTGCTTGCATAAAATTGAAGAGGAAAGAACATTACAAAAAGTTTATGAAAGCAATATCACCCTCATATAAATATCAGATAAAGATACTACAAAAAAGAAAATTACAGACCAATATCTTTAATGAATATAATGGAAAAGTCCTCAACAAAATACTTGCAAATAGAATCCAAAAGCACATTTAAAAATTCTACATCACAATCAAGTGGATTTTATCCCAGGTATGCAAGGGTGGTTCAACACAAGAAAATTAATTACTGTAATAAAACTCATTGAAAAATTGAAGGAGAGAAATCTCATGTTCCTTCTGAATTGATGTATAAAAGGCATTTTACAAAATACAGCACCCTTGATAAAATCTCTCCAACAGATAGGAATAGAAGGAAGTTTCTCAATATGGTAAAGGGCATATAAGAAAAACCTATGGTAAACATATTACTCAATGGTGAAAGACAGAAAGCTTTCCTCCTGAGATCAGGAACAAGACAAGTGTGCCCATTTTCACCATTGTTATTCAATATTGTTCTGGAAGATCTAGCTAGAGCAGTTAGGCTAGCTAAGGAAAGAAAAAGCACCCAAATAGGAAAGGAAGAAGTAAAATTCCACTATTTGCTGATGGCATGATCTTGTATCAAGTTCTCCTGAAAAATCCACAACAAAGCTACTAGTTCTAATAGACAAGTTCAGGAAAGTGGTAGAATACATGGTTAATAAGCTTAATCAGTATTTCTGTACACTACTATTAAGCATAATAGTGATTCTGTACACTACTAATATGCAATATGAGGAGGAAATCAGGGGAAAAAATCCATTTATTATAGCAATGAAAATAATCAAATATTTAGGAATGAACTTAGTCAAGGATATAAAGGATATGTATTCAGAAAACTACAAAACATTTCTAAAAGAAACTGAAGAAGGCTTTTATAAATGGAAAAACATTACATGTTCATGGATTGAAAGACTAAATATTGTTAACATGTCAATTCTACTCAAACTGATTTACAGATTCAATGCAATTACAATAAAAATCCCAACAAACATTTTTGCAGAAATGGAAAAATGAATTATCAAATTTATTGAGATTGTTAAGGTGCCCAAATAGCCAAAAAGTTCTTTAAAAAGAAGAATGAATTCGGAAGACACTCACTTCTAGACTTAAAACATATTACTTAGCTACTCTGGTAAAAAGAGCATGATACTGGTAAAAATGTAGCCACATTGACCAATGGAACTGAAACAAGAACTCAGAAATAGTCCCTCACATTTACAGTCAAGTGATTTTTGACAAAGCATTCAAGCCCTCCCAGCTGGGCCAGAAGATCTCTTCAACACATATTGGTGGGAGAACTGGATATCTATATCCAAAAGAAATAAGACCTCTATCTCACATCTTATGCAAAAATTAACTCAAAATTGATCAAGGTCCTAAATATAAAAGTGATGACCATAAATCTCTTAGAAGAAATGTTAGAAAGCATATTCAAGATCTTGTGGGAGGTGGTAGTTTTTAAACCTTATACACAAAGAAGGAGCAACAAAAGGAAAAATAGATAAATGGAATCGCCACAAAATTAAACATTTTTGCACCTCAAAGGATTTTGTCAAAAAGGTGAAAAGCAGCTGTCACTATGGGAGAAATATTTGGTAATCACATATCTGATAAGGGTTTAATAGCCATGATATGCAAAGACAACATACAACTCAACAATAAAAAGACAATGTACCAATTTAAAAATGGACAGAAGCCTTGAAAAGACAATTGTCCAAATAAATACAAATGTCAAAAAACACATGAAAAATATTCAACATTACTAGCAATTAGGGAAATGCAAATCAAAACTACAATGAGACATCATTTCACACCTATTAGAATGACAGCTATTAAAAACTTGGAAATCTGAAAATGTTGGAAAGGATGTGGATAGCAATGCTTATTTATGGTTGGTGGGAATGTGGAACTGCACAGCCATTGTGGAGGGCTGTTTGGCAGTTCCTAAGGAAGTTAAATAAAGACTTTCCATGGACCCCACAATACCATTACTAGGTTTATATCCAGAAGAACTGAGAGCAGAGTCATGAAAAGACACCTGCACATCAGTGTTCATAGTGGCTTTATCTGCAATTGCCAAAAGTTGGAAAAAAACCCAAGTGTCCATCAACTTATGAATGGATAAACAAATTGTGGTGTATACACATGATGAGATATAACCCAGCAGTATGAAGAAATTAAGTCATGAAGCATATGGCAACATGGCTGAACCTGGAGGACATTATGTTGAGTGACTCAAGCCAGACACAAAAGGACACATATTGTATGATTGCTCTATTATGAACTAAATATTTTGTGTAAACTTGCGGAGTTAATAATTAGACTATAGGTCACCAAAAAATAGAAGGAGGGTAGAGAATTGAAAACTGAGGGTTAATCTGTGCAGAACTGGTAAAAAGGATGTTTGTAAATCTTTGGGAATGAGTAGAAATGGTGAAAGCATATCATGGTGTGTTGTCTCTCCGACTGATGGTCGGAGAGGTCTCTCCGACTGATGGTTGGAGGCGATTTCCCCGTGGAAGATCTCTCCAACTGATGGTCGGAGGTCTTTCTC
>JAQZBX010024405.1:0-30195 GCA_029593785.1 Cabassous unicinctus
GGTCGGCAATAAAACCTGGCCCCCAGGTCAGCGATCGGCGGCAAAGCCCGCAAGGTCGTGCCGACAGATGGTCTCATAACTTTCCTTGGTAATCAGTTTCATGGTCTAATCATTCCCTGAGTGAGGAGATTCTTTCATTTTTGATGTGATAATTTAAAACCCATTTCTACTGCTTTTGTCAGTTTGCAGAGTGGTTATAAGACACAGCAATGTCATTTTTTTAAAAACATTTTATTATTTTTAAGGAAGCTTTAGATTATATAAATATTACTTCAAAAATATAGGGGATTCCCATATGCGGTAACCCCTCCCCCTCCCCCACTTTCCCCCAATAAAAACATCTTTCATGGTGTGGTACATTTGTTACAATTGATGAACACATTGACTTCTTGTTGTTAGCACAGTGGTACTTTGTATTCTTACCTAACCTATATGTCACATTTTAAAATCATTAATACATTTTTTGAAGGCTCCCATTTCCTTCCAAATGTTTTCCATGTCTCTTCTTTTGATTTTATATATTGATTTTAAATCACAGTAGCTTCCATTGTGAAACAGTCAACACATCCATGAAGAATTGAACTCAATCTGACAAAACTTATTAAATTTATTAATAGTAAAAATTTCAAGAAACTATCATTTTTTGGAAAAGAAGTAAGAGTTACAAATCAAAAGGACTCTGTCTTCCCATCTTTGTCCCATATTCCAGTCATTCCATGAATGGGTTCAATAGAACAGATGTACATATTTTGAAGACTTATTTCCCATATTGTCCAATGAAAATTAACACATTCAGGGCCATATGTCAGTTTTACAATACCAGAACTAAAGGTGAGACAATGTAGCAAATTGGAAGTAAAAAAGGCTTTGGAGCCAGGTGGAATTGGTTTGAAAACATGCTCTAAAATCTATCAGCTAATTAATCTCAGAAGGTAATTTTATATCTGAGTTTCCTCACAGCTACATTATAGTGTTATCATGATATATATTTATATCATATTGTATATACACATGTATACATACATACTCTTATAGTGCATGACATATAATATTTCATCAATAAAATGTCTGAATCATTTAAACTGTTTGAATCACTTCAAGCTGTCAAGGAAAATCACTTCATTGTACTAAAGAAATTGGGGATACATTGATTCAACCTGTTCTTTAAGAGAAATGAACTCCTAAGGCAGCATTGAATGTCTATGCTCTGATAGATTTTTTTTTGGAATTTTATGGAAATAATTTCATTAAATTAAGGGAAACATAACTTATTACCACAAGAAAGGATTGAGCAGGTAGTCTAAACTCTAGTCAGGATATGAAGAATTAAGGTGGGACAAATTTTTAAGGCTATAAGGTTTCTGAACATGTATCTTCTAGTTTGCTTTTTCTTGCTGATTTTAATTCTATTTGCCTCATGCTACCACTGAAAATAGTATAATGGTTATAGAATATTTGCTTTTTCTTAAGTATTGGTCCTTAATCCAGGCTTTTAAATCTTTAGAATCGTGTTTTACAGAATTGAGAACATTTTCTAACAAATTATGATAGGCAGCAATTTTTAACAACTTTTATTCAATAGTTTTTAGTATATTTGCAGAGTTGAAAACCAACACCATAATCTAACTTTAAGACAGTTTCAAATTAACAGAAAGAAAGTCTGTACTCAATTAGAGTCACTCCCCACACCATTTCTGCTACCTCATCCCCAACCCTCATCCATAGGAAACCACTAATCTACTTTCTGTCTCTCTTTATGTTTGCCCAATATGGACACTTCATTTAAATGAAATCATACAGTATATCATATTTTATAATTGGCTTCTTTTTCTTAGCTTAATATTTTTGAGGTTCATCTACATTGTAGCATGTGTCAGTACTTCCTTTTTATTGCCAAAAAATATATACCATTGTATAGATATATCACATTTTGCTTCTTCACTCATCAGTTGAAAGGTATTTAGGTTGTTTCCACCTTTTTAATATGATGAATAATTCTATTGTCATTCATGTAAAAGTTTTTGTGAATATGTTTTCATTTCTCTCCTAGATACCTAGAGTGGAATTGCTGAGTCACATAGTAACTATATGTTTAACTAGTTGAGGAACCGCCAAACTACTTTCCAAAGTCACTGCACCATTTTACATTTTCACCAGCAATGCATGAGTGCTCTAATTTCTCTGCATCATAGGCAACATTTGTTACTGTATGTCTTTGTGATTATAGCCATCCTAGTGGGAATAAAATGGTATGTCTTTGTGGTTTTGAGTTGAATTCCCCTAGTAACTAATAATTCTGCATCTTTTCACATGCTTATTGACATTTTATGTTCTTTGAAAAATGTCCATTAAAATCCTTTACCCATTTTTTAGCTGTTATTTTTCCTTTTATTATTGGGTTATGAGTTCTTTATATATTCTGGATTTTAAATTCTTGCTAATCTTATCTACCATTGTGTGGGTTGTCTTTTCACATTCTTCATGATTTCCTATGAAACACAAAAGTTAAATTTGAAGTACCTCTTGTCACTTTTGTCACTTATGGTATGTTCTTTTTCAAATTTGTGTTTTCTTTTCTTTCCTTTGATTTCCATATGAATTATAACATCAGCTTGTCAATGTCTGCAAAAATGCCAGCTGGGATTTTGATAGGGATTGTGCACTGAATTGCTAGATCAATTTGGGAAAAACTGCCCTCTTAAGTTTTCTCATCCATGAACATGGAATGCCCTTCAGT
Source organism: Cabassous unicinctus (assembly GCA_029593785.1). NCBI lineage: Eukaryota > Metazoa > Chordata > Mammalia > Cingulata > Chlamyphoridae > Cabassous > Cabassous unicinctus. The sequence goes on from JAQZBX010024405.1 coordinate 2,738, forward strand.
AGTAATTTTTTTAAAGGATTTCTTTTTGTTTGTTTGTTTTAGGTACCAGGGCCTGGGATTGAATCTGGGACCTTGTATGTGGGAAGCTGGCACTCAATCACTGAGCCACATTGGCTCCCCTGAGTTGTTTTTTTTTTGTTTGATTGTTTTTCCTTTTTTTTTCTTCTGGGAGGCACTTGCAATTGAACCCAGAACCTCCCATGTGGGAAGCAGGCTCTCAACTGCTTGAGCTACAACCACTCCCCAATCTTTAAAATATAATACAAATTGTTATAGCCTTTAAAATATAAATTAGGTATTATTAAAACTAAGAACTTTGTTCACCAAATGACTTAATAGAATGAAATAAAATCCACAGAGGTATGAGATATTTGCAATACACATATCCAGAACATATAAAGAACTCATAGCAATCAATCAGAAAACAGTTGTTGCCGTGGTTTGGGGGAGGAAAGGAGGGATAAGTAGGCGGAGCACAAGTGGATTTACTGGCCAGTGGAATGATTCTGTATATTACTGTAATGGTGAATACCTAATATTTATTTGTCAAAACATATACAGAACTGTACAACATAGAGTGAACCCTAATATAAATGGTGGACTTTAGTTAAAGTATCGATATTGGTTCATCAGTTGTAACAAGAAAAAAATGTACCACGCTAATGCAAGATGTTGATAATAGCGGAAACCGTGGATAGGAGAGCGGAGTAGCTGAGAAAATGTGCTATGTGCTTGATTTTTCTGAAAATCTGAAATTGTTCTAAAAAGGTAAAAAAAAATTCAATCAGGATGTCTTTGATTATACCATGATTAAAAGAACCTATAAATTGATGGTTAGGAATTCAGAATTTGATGGACCCTGGTTTCTGGCTGGTTGTCTGTCCCCTTCATTTCTTCCTACATATAGTTCTTAAGTAAATGGCAAAATCTCTGTTGGAAAAAAGTAAGACAATCCAATAGACAAAAATGCACATATCTTGAATGACTATGTCAACAAAGATGATGTCTGAATTGCTAATATATAAGGTGATTAACTTCATTTCATCAGAGAAAAGAGATTAAAACCACCGTGTAAAACCACTTAACCTCAAGAATGGCTAAAATGGAAAATAGAGAAAATACCATCTTTTAGTGAAGATGCTGAGCAATCAGAATTTTAATACTGTTCAAATGGTAGTATCAATTGGTATGACCACTATACAAAAATTTAGCAAATTTGCTACTGAACATGTGTACCTATGACCAATAATTCCACTCATTGCCAATGCTCATTAAGACATGTAAAGGAAACTGCATAGCAACATTATAATAGCTCAAAAACTGGAAAGTGCCTATTAGTGATAAAATTGATAAGCAAATTGAGGTATATTGACTTGGTGTAATAGTATACAACAATTTGAATGAATGAAAGAGCTACAGCTACACATATCAGTATAGATGATGCTCACTGAAAGGAGCCAAAAACACAAAAGTCACTATAATGATTCCACTCATATAAAATACAAGCAGAAAAATCTAATGAGCATAGATTAACTTTGGTAATGAGGGGGATAGTGACTAGAAGGGAACACAAGGGGCCTTCTGTGATGCTGGTAATGGTGTGTGTGTGCAAGAATTCAAATTGTATATGTGTATTCTTTATGTATCATAGATCTAAAAAATTTTTGACATGTGTCCCACTTACTATTTAATATCTAGATCTCGAGGGCAGAACTTCCAAAGCTCACCTAGGCATATTGATTTATCTACAGCAGAACATCTGCAGATTCACACTAAGTGTGGGATAAAGAAAATGAATAGCCTTACTTCCATCTGTGCCAGGTGTAGCTGCTAAATGAATTTTGGCATCAAACTTCCTTACTTTTAAAAAACCATAACAAAACTTAAAAGTAAAAGGAAATTCTTCAGTTTTCAGAACTCTGTGGATTGGGGAAATGCAGATAAGGTATTATGGACTTAGTTTAAAATCATTTTTAAATTAATACCTACTAAAGTCAATTTCCAGCTACTGTTCTCCACTATAAAAGCATCAATTCTCACACTGTTGTTTGAATCACCAAGACCCCTGATATGTTCTATGTACTTTGAATTAGAGCGTGCTAAAAAACATACACAGGGTCTTTGTGAGAAGACTTTAGGATCTAATTTGAGCCTTGCAGTATATAATACAACCAATATATTAAAAGGGCCAGTAAAGTGAGGCTGAAAGAATAAAATACTATATGAAATACCATGAAATATGTCCCTGGAAATTATACTCCTCTGATTCCAACTTCAATTCCTAGTAAAAATATGGCACTAGGAATCACATTGGAACTATTAAGTAGGTTTAAAAATATGAGTAAAATTTGATAGTGTCTTACTAGAACAATAACACATTTATCCTTGTTCAGAAAATTACTTGGTCATGTCTTAGGGAAAATACCCTGATTTCATTTCAGGCCAAGGGAGGTATCCTCCATCCTAAGCATGATTAATTAATAAACCCTATGCTTGGTTTCGTTTTCACCTTACCTAGCCAAATCCATTTGATTCTGAAAATAATTTTTACTTGTATTTCCTGGACTCCATGGTTCCTCTATAAATGAGAAAGTCCCACAGATCACATTGGTATTTAAAATGAATAACCAGTATGCCAGTCTGTGTTACTCATGAACTGGGTAGTTTGCTTATCTTCTGGAGGGCAAGGAGGTGCGTTGGTACAGAAAAGCAGACAAAATTTCCCACTATGTATCTGTAATTGATCTAGTCAATTATACCTATATGCATGGTGCATCATGTTGAAAATTTACATGCATTATCACTAATTTTTAAAACGAAGCTCTGAATAGCTAAGCATCTTGCCCCATGTTTCCCTGGCAAACAAGTGACAAACCTGAAATTTATACCTGGGTATTTCTGGCTTCAAAGCTCATGATTAGAACATCATCTGAAACTGAACATCTCTTTATGGGAATTTTGAAATGATTCATTTGTGGTGGAGTCTAGAAAGTGGGCAAGAGAAATTAAGGCTGAGGTAGTTGAATGTCAGGCACATTTACTGAATAAAGGAAATGTTAGATCTGTAAGAGTAAGTTGGCTTTGAGAAATAAAGTGATGATAATTGAAATCTTTCAAAGGCAAGGATCATGTTTTCATCACTTATTTTGCCTGGTACCCTTTGGTGTTTAATGTGCTTGTGGAATAAATCACCAGGCTATGAGTATTTGGTTGGTTTATTAGACATATATACCCACAGCTCCATTCAACCTAGCAAGCTCATTGGAAAAAGAGTTTCAATGTTTACCTGCCTTGGGGTAACAGATAATTAGTATTAGAAATCGAAGGGGAGCCAATGTGACTCAGTGGTTGAGCACTGGCTTCCCACATACGAGGTTCTGAGTTCAATCCCCAGCTCCAGTACCTCAAAAAGGAAAATAAAATAGTCAACATTTTCAGAAGCACCTGTGGCTCAATTGGTTGGGCTCCCATTTACCATATGGTTCAATTCCCGGGGCCTCCTGCTGAAGGCAAGCCTGCCCGCGCAGTGTGCTGAGCTGGCACAGGAAGATGATGCAACAAATGGAGACAAGCAGACATAGAAAAATGCAAAGCAATTGGACACAGCAAGCACAAGCAGCAAACGGGGGTATAAATAAATAAATGGTAAAAAAAAAAAAATCAAGGACATGTCCTTAAGTGGTTTGTTCATCAGAGAAATGTTGCAAAACTCTGATGAGTTTGTTTTTGTACATTCCTTTAATAACATTTGTTTTAGCATATTCTATTGATGTGCCTTTCACTTCTTCTAGACTGGACTTTTGCTATCTTTACATCCCTTATATCTAGCAGAATGCTTTCCATATATTAGATGTTTAAATGTTCAGAATATGTTTTCTGGGTTTTATGTGTTTTTTAAATCACTATTTCACACATTTCTGCTCAGAGGGTGAGGGTGTGTAGTTACAAAGTCACAGATATTTTTATCAATCCAGATTGGATGTGCTAACACAACTAGAAGAGGAAATGCATTAATTTGTTGAGGTCACTTCTTGAAAAGCCTTGAAGGAATGAGGTACAGGAGAAGAGGAGAAATTCTGGTGGTAATGGAGGGAGTCCCACAGAAAGCCACAGAGAGGGTGGTCTGGGAATTATAAAAACACAGCACAGTTCTCATTTTCCATATGAAGTAATTAGAGTCTAGAAAATTATAGTGTGTAGCCCAAAGTTATTAAGTTAAGTAAAGGGAAAGCCAAGTTGTAAAGACAGGTCATCTAACCCTTACACTAGTACTGTGCTACCTAACACACAGTGGACCGTTGTGTTTGCATATTTAAACAACTACAGGACTGAAGCTACATGATCCAAGGATCTCTATTATTATTTGCATGATTGGGTTTCCAAAATAAATGTTTTGAGGTATGCTATTCTACCTATTATGTATTATTCACTGAATAATATAGCTAATATTCATATGCATCAGAAATTATAGCAAACACCTTATATGGATGATCTCAGTCCTCAAAATACCCTTGACTTTTGTACTATTACTTAGCCACGAGTCTTATTTTATGATGAACATTTAAGGGATAATAGGTAACTGTCCTAACTTAATTTTAAAGTATCTGTTAGTTGAACCCAAGTATCTTGCTATTTTAGATATTAAATGTGCAATCAGTCTTATTTCACAGTAATTTCATATTTCCATGTGTTGAATCCCCCTTCTCTGCTGCTGATGGACATGTTATCCTATTTAACTTAATCCTCACAACTGAGTGTGTAAATTAAAAATACCTAAAGTGTTAGTGTCTGTACATGTGTGTGTGCATTAAGACCCTGTCTCTAGGCCAATATTATATCTATTATTTCCTTTAGTCATCACAACAATCCCATGACGGTAGGCAGTCACAGTATCTCCTTGTCCTGATGAAACTGTGCCTAACAGAGGATCAATCAACTGTCTGAAGCTGACTCCTGTAGTAAATTCCATAACTGGGATCTGGACTCAGTTCTGTTTGGCTTCAGAGTTCCAGGTCCTAACTATTCCAACTCTCTCCTACATTTCACTAGAGGCAGATTCAGCCTCTCTATAACCATGATAGAAAGAACTCACATAGCAGGTAATAGCAACAAAACTTGCTAGAACTTCTGATTAATAATGCAAATTATTTCTTTATAACATGCTCTAGTAATTCCTTATCAAAAAAGTACCATAAAGTAAAACTATAATATATACTTCTTACCATCAAGCATTTTATAGTCTGATGTGGAATCTGGTACACACAAAGTGCTTGAAATATTACAGGAGTAAATGTCTAAATCATTTGTCCATCCTCCACTGACTTTCAATTCTAACCTTCCACTGTCACAGTATATGGCTGTCCAGGATGTGCAGGGCACACTATGTACAGCACCCGTGGGAGGCCCTATGTAGGTCCTATCCCTTTCCATTTCTATATTTTTATTAAATTTTATAAATAACTCATTCTTTCAGGAATATAGTGGGCTTCAAGTGGATGCATTAAAGACATTTAAGTTCAAAATTATGTATAAGTGATACTCAGAGAAAAGATTGAGACTTAAATCCTGCAATTTTATTTCCTGAATTGTACCTCTTTCCATGGTTGGTCTTGAGTATTTAAACTTCTCTAGGATTCATCGGTTTATTTTAAAAATAATTTAATGAATGTCTTGCAATACATCAGTCAATAAGAGGAAAATCAGTGAACATAAGGCCAAAAAAGGGCATATTCCTGACCTCACAGAATTACTAATCTAGTAGGTTAGACAGGTAATAATAAGCAGAAACATAAGAAATTACTACATTAGAAGTGAGAAGTGCAAAGAATAAAAAATAAGCTTATGGTAGGGTGGAGGACAAGATAAATATAAATAACATGGTAGGAAATAAACAATTTTTACAATATGCCACTTTTCATCAATCACTTTGAGGATAATTTTCATTGCAAGGTCAATGGAACTGGGGGAGTTTTTGGGGGTCAGGTCAAGCACAATTGCTATTCCAATAATAAAAGGGACCCTAGCTTGTATCTGAACATTGGAGATAAAAACCATGAAGACGTACTGTAAGAATATACCAGTCTGAATAATAATAAAAGGTGATATTTGTGAGTGCTCATTATAAAATAGACATTGTGCTAAGTTCCATTAATTATTTCAAAAAACATCCCTACAACAATCATGACAGTGGCAAATATCATGTCCATCTCCCAGATGAGTAAAAGGAGGCTGAGGACAACGACAGAAATCTTCTAAGCAGAAACGGAAATTTTTCTGGTATGTAAATCCTGTGAGCAAGCTCTTAACTACAACTTTGCATCTAGTGATTGTATATCTTTACACAACAGAATCTTTTAAGACTCAAATAATGAATAGGTCTTTTATATCCCATTATCTTGTTTTATACTAGAGTCGATGTGGTGAGATATGTTCTAGCTGAAGTGTTGAGGTACAAGCTTTCGGGCATTTTGTGGCCGCCCCCCACCAAACTTCCTTCCATAATGTGCTCATGTCAATGAAATTCCATAAACTGTACTGCAATCAGCTTGGTAGTAGGGTAGGAATGGTATGGTGTTCTTTATCACTGGGTGTTTCCTTAATTCATTTTTTGTTTCTTTTTAAAATTGGATAAAGGTGAGGACACAGTAGTTTGTGTCTCTTTCCATGTGCTCATTTAGTTCTACAAATTATGCCTGCTGAAAGTGAGTTGCCTGGCTTTTTTTTCCCTCTATGATGTTGTTTCCTCTAGCTCCTTTAGTGTAACAGTACTCCAAATTTATGTACAGCAGGAGTTTGGGTCATCAAGAAGGTTTAATGTAGAAGTTCAAAACTCTTTGTCCAAGAAAAATCAATTTTTTATCAATTAACAAGGGTGTGGTTTGCTGAATATGATCACCTCTCATTGAATCTTTCCCTAGATTAGAATGTGCACATAATAAAGCTCTATCCAAGATGTTTAGATGAATTAATGCAAACTAATTTCACTTTTGTCTTTCAACAACATTTCTCCCAGTTGTGAGAAATCTTTCCACTCTTCAGATAGAATTATTTCTCAAAATTATTATTAGTGGAGGAAAATTTTTAGTAAAGAAGGAAATGCATTAAGTCAAAATTTTTCTCCCCATAAGGCACTGGTATCAGTACAATGGAATAGAAAGATGGATCTTTAAACCTTGGCATGAAACTTTTCATGGTTGTGTTTTATTTGACAAATTATTTTTATATTCAGTGAGTGTCGTCGCCGGCCGGCTCTCTCGCCCCGCCGGGTCCGGCGACCCGGAGCCTCGTCAGCTCTGGGCGTCCCTGAAATGCCACAAGCCAGGAATCAGGGTCTGCGGGCCCGGTCATTACCGAGCTGCAGATGAGAAGGGGGAGCAGATGCCTCTCGGTCTCAGTGGCCAGGGCACGGTGAGTAACGGAATAATGGAGACTATGCACACCGGAGACTGGGTCGGGTTTCAAGTCCTCATTTATTGGGTGAGCTCTGAACATTTATACAGGGCAGGAAGGCTGAATGGGGTGGGGGGTGAATAAGGCATAATGGGTGAGTTCTGATTGGTAGGGAAGGGCTTTATGCCTATATAAGGTATGGAATGTGAGGGAGGGGTGGAGCTGTGCCACAGCAGGAAAGATTGCTACCAGTGTCAACAGCCGATTGGCTGCGGTAGCATCCGCCCCTGGTTGGTTGCAGCATTGATACCAAGACGGTGTCTACGCCCCGGTTTTCCCGGGCAGTGTGCTCAGAGCTTCCGTACCGCCCTCGCCCCTCCCCCTACATCTCCTCCTACATCTCCCCCTCTTCTATTATATAATAGAGGAGAGAAGCGGTAGGCGTAGGGTTTTCCTTGACTGCACCTGTCTTAGGTTGCCCTCCTCTGAGGGTCATACCCATCATTGACTGCCAGCCAGGTCTTTGTGGGGCGTCATAATGGCCGTGCCTGTCTTAGGTTGCCCCCCTCTGAGGGTCTTACCTGTCTATGGCTGCCGGCCAGATTTTTGTGCATGAGGGGTTATTTTTAGAGGAGCTTACTTGTATATGATGTGCACCTGCCCAGTGGCCACTGGTTGGTTTGCTCCTTTCAGTTCGGTGGGGGGGGGTTGTCAAATGTAAATGAAGGAGGGAAAATGGGGGAAATAACTAAGTGGTATCTGCTGGAAAAGGAAGGGGAGAGGAGGGTTCACAGATCGGTGTTCCCACTCAGACGTGTCATCTGCTGGAGCCCTGGTGGCTGCTGTGGCCGCCATTGGTCCTGTGGATACTGAAGTTGGCAGAAAGTTAGTAACAATATGCTCAGAATTTGTTTTCGGACAAACTTGACAACATAGGGACCTATGAGAAGGAAAAGGAGGAAGGTTAAAAAGGGGGTGATAATGGAGGCTAGCCAAGCTGAGAGCGGGGAGTTGAGCCAAGAAAAGAGTGATTGTTGTATCCTATATTTGTTGGCTAAATCATTGCGGAGATTGAACAAGGTCTGGACATTTTGTTCTACTACCCCAGACTCATTGGTATAGTAACAGCACTCTTCCTGTAAAAAAAGACAAGTTCCACCTTTTTCTGCTGATAGGAGGTCTAGGCCACGGCGGTTTTGGAGAGCCACTTGTGTGACTGAAGTAAGTTGCCTTTGGAGAGACACCAGAGATTGGACAGTGGAGTCAATGGTGACTTGTAATGTGTTACGGAAACCCTCAGCCATAACTACAGCGTGACCCAGAGTGCCGCCAGCCAATGAAGTGGCTACGACTGAGGTGGTAAGGCCGGCGCCTATAAGGAGGGGGAGGAACACTGCTCTTTTTGAGTGAGGGCATGTCATAAGAGATCTTACTTCATATTTGGTATAAAGGGTTAACTGGGGGACAAGAGAGACTAGCAAGCAAGGACTGGGGGAAGATGCATTAACACAGGGGGTCAGGGAAGAATTGCACCAGAAGTGGAAGCCTTGTGAGGTGAACAGAGTGGAATCTACTAAGATGTTATTAATGCATGGGTAGGTACTAAGAGTGGGGGCAAGGTTAGAAGTAATGTAGCACGTTATGATTTCTAGAGATGCATCAAAAAGGGTAATGTTGTGGATAGACAGGTCGCTGCAGGCTGTGCTATTCGTGGTATTTAAGGTACTGCCATAGACGGGTACAGTGTGGCCATGAGGGGGCGGCCAAGGGAGGTGCATAAGAAGCAAGAGCTAGTGTTGGGGGCAATACCCGAGGCATTGAGGAGGTTTAGGGTATTGGTAAGGATCTGAACCCAGGTAAGGGGCCGATAGGGGGAGAGGGCTAGGTCAAGCTGTCTCTCCACTTTAATAACTGATTCCTCAGTCCTTTTAATGGGTGTGGTAGCTGGAGAGGAGCTGTGGAGCATGTATTGCCGAGCGATTTTGATAAAGCTCGATGGGGTGGAACAGGTGGAGTACAGTGCAGCCCTAACTCCATTCTGCCATCTCTGATTCCAAGGGTCAGAGACTCGGATATAAAAGCCAGTGAGGTTTTGAAAGAATGTAGATGAAAAAGAAACATCATGGATGATGCAGGACCAGTACGGGCAGCCTCCATATAAGGATTCGTACCCATTGTCAGTACAGTAGCTATCTTTCTGGTAGTGGGGGAAGCACATATATGGGCGGGAGTAACCATACGCATTAGCGGGGTTGATGTGGATGGTAATGGGTGCGCTACATCCTGTAGTAGGACAGGAGGCATTTCATATAGGCTTACTTACAGTTTGAGAGTTGGTGGAAATGATTTCTCATACGGTGAATGTCTAGGCGTAGATGTTTCCTTCATAGGTCGGTTGTGGGCATGAGAGGATTTGTAGGAGAAGCGGGAGGAGGGGAGTCAGCCTCAACATTGCAAGATAAGGGTGGAGCTGTAGGTTCCGAAGAAGATGCTGGCCGAACACACCTACTGAGTAGCCAGATAGGGTGTTCTGAATTTTCTGGAAAGACACAAGCAAAACCTCTTCCCTATATGCTACTTAACTTTTGCCTTCTCCCATTGATTATTATCTTTATTCTTCCACTAAACTAGTTGTCTAATACACTGATATATTTGGCTTATTGTGGGCTAGAATTTTGGATAGATATAAAATAAATGTTAATATATATATTTAGTTTAATAAGCTTATACTGACAATTAGGGTGAGAAACAAACAACATAATTAATTGAAAGATTAAATCAATATTGAACAATGTTACAGAATGACAGATAAATAGAGCAGTTTCATATATATATTTACCAATATTTAGCTTTTAACTGGGAAGTGTTGAATTGTTGAAGTAGCAACTGATGCTAGAGTTTTGGTTGACTGTGTTTAGGATTAACAAATTTGATAGTATTGATGCCAACTTGGGAGTATTTTGCTAATTCCTGAGGAAGGGGCCAGCCTCCTCAGGAAGGAACACAACACTCTTTGGGCTGTGCTTTTTAGGGTTTATGCATCAGTCCCTGGGAGAGTGGCCAGCTCCCCCAGGGAGGACTACAACACCCGTTGAAATGCACTTTATCTTTTTTAATTTGCTACAAAACATCCTTGATATGCTTCCTGAAATATGAAAACTGTTAATTAGTAAGGCATTGGTTTGTTGATTAACAAAGTTTTTTGTATGATGCTTTACTTTTAGGCTTGAACAACACTTACCAAACTTGTTTTTTAATACATTTGGTTTCAGGACTGTTGAAAGTTAAACCAAGAGATTTACATATACATTTAACAAAACACATCTACATGTAAAATACAAGTTATTAAATTACTTAAGTATGCAATGTAATGTACTAAAGTTTATAAAATTAGAAAATTTCTTTTAATTATACAACAGTTTTAAATACTTTGTTTAACTTATATCACATGATCTTTAAAAGACCAAATTACTTATGACAGTTTGAAATAAAAGCTACTCTTTAGAATTTGACTCTGAGAAAGCGGGTTTGAACATTGTGATCCTTCTAAAAGTGATAAGACCTGTTTCTCCATGGAAATGATAAGGTTAAAGTACAGGAAGCTATTTTGATAAAACAGGCTTTATTACATATTGATTATTTAGGAGAAAATCTTTGTAAACTTTTACTAAAACAGACTACTGACTTGAGAAACTTTGAGAAAGAATAAAACTTTTTTATATTATTACATGGTTTGACATTAAAGCTTTTAAATTCTTATAGATAGACTGCTAAAATTTTACTTAGCTTTGACCACCAAATTTCTTTTCCACAAGCCTTTTGCACTTTTTGTATTCATTTAGCTTTTGTTCTACATTTTACTTTTTCTTAATAACCAGTCATTTTATTTTAGGACAAAATTATTGTCTTTTTCCTTAATAATAAAAACACATTTTATATATCTTACATATTTAAGTTACTACAATGATTTTGGAAACTGTCTCCAAGCAAACTTCTGACAACATACAATTACCATCAACATTAAACAAACTTGTTAGAATAATGATTTAATTTGGAATTAGCCATTTAAATGTTTTCATTTAAACAGTGCTTCCTCAAACTCTCCATAACTATTCTTAACTACATAGACTATAGTCATTTTATCTTAAGACAAATTTTACTTTCACAGAACACATTCCCTTAAACAAATTTACCAAATTTTAGTAGAGCTCTTTTAAAAAATTTCATTTATCATTTTAATATTACCATCCAGAGGTATCAAAATATATTGACACTGAACAGACAAACACAAACAGAATTATGACACACCAACAGAAACATAAAGCTTACTAATTTGACCTATAATTTTCACCTTTTTGGTATGGCTGTTTTTAAGCCCTCCATCATTTCATATAGTTTTTTCTGGGGCGTGGGTGTTTCAGAGGGAAGGGGGCCTCCCACGAAGGGAGAGTTTACTTCGCAGGGTGCATCTGAAAGGTTGGGGAGGGGGGACTTGTCCCTTGAAGGGCTAGGTGCGGTATTTGAATGGAACGGAGATAAGGGAGGGTAGAGGGGGGCCATAGCTGTATAGCGTAGGAGGAGATGTACGGGGAGGGGCGAGGGTGGTACAGAAGCTCACAGCGCACTGCCCGAGAAAACTGAGGCATAGACACCCTCTTGGCGCCACTTCCACAGCCAATCAGAAATGGATGCTTTCATAGCTACCCCAGCCAATCGGCTGTTGACACCTGTAGTGACCTCTCCTTGCCACGCGCCTCACCTCAAGATGGCAGCCGCAGCTCGACCCCTCCCCCTTTCTCTCATACACATTCCATAACTTATATGGGCATAAACCCATCCCTGCCAATCAGAATCCACCCAGAATGCCTTATCCGCCCCCTGCCCCACTCAGCCTTCTCGCCCTGTATAAATGTTCAAAGCTCACCCAATAAACTCAGACTTGGAGCACGACCCAGTCTCCGGAGTGTGCATAGTCTCCGTCTGCTCTCCCGTCTCGTCTGTGAGAGCCGACTGGCAGCGACAGTATAGAAAAGGGGGTGGGCGAGGTGTTAGGGGTTTCGGTTAAATGCACAAGGGGTTGTGTTTCCGAGTTTAATTCTTCTTTCAGGTCATGGGGAATAGGCGCTTGGTCCTCGGGCGGGGTGCCTGTTAAGCAGGCATAAATGGCAAGTATAGCGGGGATGAGACCAAGCGGGAAGTTTTTGCCTTCATGGACCTCTGCTGAGTGGACACACTTTAAGAGCTTAGCCCATGTTTGGGTGTCCCACAGGGAGGCCGTGGTTAACCAAGGGTTGAATGTGACGACTAAGTCCCAGTATTGATTGAGCTCTTTTTCTGAAATCTTAATGCACCTGCTAGCCAGGAGAGCGTGGAGCATCTGGTCTTGAGGGGCCCGCGCGGAGGAAGGGAAGTTACCCATGGAGGACCGTGTGGAGGATCTGGGCCTGAGGGGCCCGGGCGGAGGAGGGGAGGTTACCCGAGGAGAGGATAAGGGGTTAGGTTACTCACCTGAGAGGTGCGCATAGCGCCATTAACCTTGGCCCTGGTCTGCTCGGATCAGGTGCCTCACGTTGGGCGCCAGCTGTTATTGCCTGCTGGCTCTCTCATCCCGCTGGGTCCGGCGACCTGGGGGCTCGTCGGCTCCGGGCGTCCCCGAAATGCCGCGAGCCAGGAATCGGGGTCTGCGGGACCGGTCATTACCGAGCCACAGATGAGAAAGGGGAGCAGATGCCTCTCGGTCTTGGTTGCTGGGGGACAGTGAGTAACGGAATAACGGAGACTATGCACACACCGGAGACTGGGTCGGGTTCCAAGTCCGAGTTTATTGGGTGAGCTCTGAACATTTATACACGGTGGGAAGGCTGAGTGGGGCAGGGGTGGACAAAGCATAATGGGTGAGTTCTGATTGGTAGGGAAAGGCTTTTTGCCCATATATGGTATGGAATGTGAGGGAGGGGTGGAGCTTTGTTCTGATTGATAGGGAAGGGCCTTATGCCCATATAAGGTATGGAATGTGAGGGAGTGGTGGAGCTGTTTTCTGATTGGTAGGGAAGGGTTTTATGCCTATATAAGGTATGGAATATGCGGGAGCTGTGGAGCTGTGCTGCAGCGGGAAAGATTGCTACCAGTGTCAACCGCCGATTAGCTGCGGTAGGGTCCGTCCCTGGTTGGTTGCAGTATTGGTGCCAAGACGGTGTCTACGCCCCGTTTTTCCTGGGCAATGCACTCGGAGCTTCCCTACCGCCCTCGCCCCTCCCACTACAAGTGAATATCAGTCTAACATCTCTAAAACACACCAGCTCATTTTTATTAACTGTTAATTGTTTTCAGAATTTCAAATATCACTATGCTAAATTGAATGACTTTCTGAATATTTCAATATATATAGAACACTCTTAAGAATTATATCAAGATATATGACAGGGACAGGGGTGTGGGGCTTTTATTTTTGATTCCCCTCTCTGAATTTTAAAATCAAGAATATATATTTACTATATAATGCAAACTCATTAAAAGTAAGGCATTCTGAATGGAAAATATATTTTACCTGAATTTCTAGCTCATAACATTCAAAAGATTATCATTATCTTACTTCCAAGAACTCCTTAACAAAGTATATTTAAAGGATTTGTTATTATTACCAATATCACTGCTGCTCAATATTTCACTGGCTGAGAATTTAATGCTTTCTCAGCACCTTTGGTAATGACAAGTCTGCGCTGTTCTTTGTGCTCTTAGCTCTCTGTGAATAGAACATGCCTTGACATATGTTTCCATAAAATGTGAATTGTGCTTTTATCTACACTGGTGTCTTTTAAAAACTCATATACAAAAACTTAATCTGTGTTCAGTATGTATATTTTTCTGTTTAAACCATAGAAATATCAGACCTATCTCCCAGTTTTCTAGTTCATTCAGTCTAGTACCACAATCTGAAAAATTCAGCTCGTCAAGAGCTAAGATTCATTAACCTTATCATTTTCCACTGTTTTAAATACATCCTCCCCCTTTCCAGATTTTCATTGGTATTCATTTGTGCATTAAATTTTCCTGCTTTCATTCACAAGTCCCTTGAACTTCTCACTTATAGCCCTGGTTCAATTTGGATAGCTATTTCTTACCTACTTGTGCTGGGCCAGGTGGCTATAGCTACAGGCATACTTCAGAGATATTGCGAATTCAGTTCCAGACCATAGCAGTTTCACAAAAATGCAAATATCACAATAAAGCAAGTCACACAAATCTTTTTGGTTACCTGGTGCATATAAAAGATTCTTATACTATGTTGTAGTCTATTAAGTGCAATAGCATTATGTCTAAAAAATGTACAAAGCTTAATTAAAAATACTTTCAGAAAAATTGCTAAACATCATCCAGGCCTTCAGTGAGTTGTCATCTTTTTGCTCATGGAAGACCTTGCTTTGATGTTGATGGCTGCTGACTCACCAGGGTGGTGGTTGCTAAAGGTTAGGGTGGCTGTAGCAATTTCTTAAAATAAGACAACAGTGAAGTTTGCCACGTCGATTGATTCCAACCTTCAAAGAAGTCTGGGGGTAAAAAAAAAATGCTATCAAACAGCATCTCATACTACAGAGAAATCTTGCCTCTACTTTATCAACTAACCTGATGTAATATTCTAAAGCCTTACAACAATGTTCACATCATCTTCACCAGGAGTAGATTCCATCTCAAGAAACCACCTCTTTGCTTGTCCATAAAGAAGCAACTCCTCTTCCATTCAAGTTTTATCATGAGATTACAGCAAATCAGTCATATCTCTCAGGCTCCACTTTTAGTTCTTCTACCACAACCACAGTTACTTCTTCCGCTGAAGCTTTGAACCCCTCAAAGTCATCCACAAGGGTTTGAATAAACTTCTTCCAAACTCTTGTCCATGATTGCATTTTGATCACCTCCCATAAATTATAAATATTCTTAATGGTATCTAGAATGGTGAATACTTTCCAGAAGGTTTTCAATGTATTTGCTCAGATCCATCAGAGGAAGCACTATCTATTGCTGCTATACCCTTACAAAATATATTTCTTGAATAAGACTTGAAAATTGAATTGACTCCTTGATTCATAGGCTGCAGAATGTGTCAGCAGACATAAAAACCACATTCATCTTAACGTACCTCTCCATCAGAGCTCTTGAGTGACCAGGTGCTTTGTCAATGAGTTCTATTTTGAAAGGGGTCTTTTTTCTGTGCAGTAGGTCTCAACAGTGGGCTGTACATATTCAGTAAACCATGTTGTAAACAGATGTGCTGTTATCCAGGCTTTGTTCTTCCATTTATAGGGCACAGGAAAAGTAGATTTAGCATAATTCTTAAGGGCCTGTAGGATTTTTGGGATGGTAAATGAGGACTGGCTTCAACTTAAAGTCACCAGCTGTATTAGCCCCTAAATAGAGGCAGCCTGTCCTTTGAAGTCTTGAAGCCAGGCATTGACTTCTCTAGCTATAAAAGCCCTAGATGGCATCTTTTTCTAAAAGAAGGATGTTTGATCTACATTGAAAATCTGTTGTTTATTGTAGCCTCCTTCATCAATTTTCTTAGTTAGATCTTCTGGATAATTTGCTGCATCTTTTACATTAGCACTTGCTCCCTGACCTTGCCATTTATTGTTATGGAGATGGCTTCTTTGCTTAAACCTTATGAACCAACCTTTGCTAGCTTCACACTCTCCTTCTGCAGCTTCTTTATCCCTGTCAGACTTCATAGAATTTAAGAGTTAGGGCCTTGCTCTGGATTATGCTTTGACTTAAGGGAACTTTGTGGCTACTTTGATCATCTATCCAGATAACCAAAACGTTCTCCATATCAGCAATAAGGCTATTTTGCTTTCTAATTAATGTGTGCTGTGAAGTAGCACTTTTAATTTCCTTCAAGAACTTTTGCTTTGCATTCAGAACTCGGATAACTTTTAGACACCAGAGGCCTAGCTTTCTGCCTATCTCATCTTTCAATATGCCTTCTTCACTAAACCTCATTTCTAGCTTTAAATTTAAAGTGAGAGACGTTGTGACTCTTGCTTTCACTTGAGCACTTAGATGCCATTATAGGGTTATTAATTGGCCTGATTTCAACATTGCATCTCAAGGAATAGGTAAGACTGAGGAAAGGGAGAGAGATGAGGGACTGGCCAGTTGGAGGCATCAGAACACACGCAAGATTTATAACGTTCGCTGTCTTACGTCAGTGTGGTTTGTGGCACCCAAAAACAATTACATTAGTAACATCAAAGATCACTGGTTACAGATCACCATAACAAATATGTAATAATGAAAAAAAACTCAAAATATTGTGAGGATTACCAAAATGTAACACAGATAAATAGTGCTGATAGACTTGCTTCTCTAAGAGTAGCCACAAACCTTCAATTTGTGAAAACACAGTATCTGTGAAGCATAATTAAATGAGGTATGCCTGTATAAAGTGATAAAATGTAATAATGTACTAAAGTGCAAAGGTATAGAGAATGCAGTGCCAAGAAGTTAAAAATGGAAGAAACAAAAATACAGTGATTTTACCTGGATATGGGCAAAGCATATTTGATTTGCTTAATTCTTTGAGCATGGATTAAGCACCTTGCAGGTATCAGAGGCAAAGCAGCAGAGTATAGAGGAACAAAGGACTAAATGAGACATGGTTCTAAGAAGACCAAGATCTGGTAGTTTAGTGGGGGTAACACCAAGTGTATGAAAACTTTAAAAGTACCCTGGGTGCTATAATAGAAGTATATAGAGTGCAGAGAGTACACAAGGGAGTGATCAAATTTAAACGTCAACAAAGAATCCTTAAATGGATATGACCTGTCTTATTTTAACAGAATAATGCTGTTAAAAATCAAAGAATATTCATTTGCTATGAGAGTCTGAGTATACTCTACACCAATCAAATGACTGTGGCATTAAGAAGGGCAAGATACAAAACTGCAAGATGCCAAAGGACCAGTCATAGAATTATAACAATGTAGCATAAACATTTAGAGCAGGACATGTGGAGCCAGAATGCCCCCTGGAATCCTTTTTCATTTACTATGTTGACAAACTTATTAAACTTCTTTATGCCTCAATTCCTCGCTATATATGCTTTTGTGCCTTGTAAGATGCTCTTTTATAAGGCTTGATTTGATTTGATATTTATATGTAGTCACACAAGAGTGATGGGGTAATCAGAGCTCGGGTATCTCAAAGAGAAGAGTCACCCTAGAACATATATGAGATGGGTTTTGGTTAGGCAGTTTTATTCCAATATTGGGTAGTATGGAGAGAGGGGTAATTTTTTTTTCTTTTTATGTAAAACAAGCCATATACAACAAAATATAATGCAAGGGTCCCCAGATAGTTGTCCTTTTACCTTAGCTCTAAGTATTTCCTTGATGAAAAAGGTCAAGATTCACAGCACTGACCAAATTCTGGGGAGAGAAAAATTCTTAGTATAACGGATCTGGCAGTCAAAGTGGACCAGACCTGTATAATGAGTATTTAATTAATTTAAATTATTTGAATACATTTACTAAAAGCTTATAAATGTAAGAATTTTCCATGCTGATTTGGGTTTTGCATTGTTTCCTGAACTGTCAGATTGATGAATTAATCAAATATATTAAACCAAAACTAACAAATTCAATACAAGTAAATTTAAGGAAGGTTTGCTGTTTCCTGAAAATTTCAGTTAAAACTCCAAAACTGAATTCAGTGGTCACAAAATCACTCTATGGAAAGGCCAGGAACTTTGAGATCACCCCGTTCAGAACTTCCCACACATAAAATAAGACATCAGGCATCCTATTTTCTGAGTATAAGAGGCTGGGTAAGTGGAGGGCCATGCTTTTGTATAAGCCATGCTGTTTAGAAAAGGCTCCCCTTCTGGGTGAACCGATTTCTGCATGTGTGTGATCTAGGGCCATTTACAAAAAATTCCTTTCCCCAGGTGGGCACAAAAACCTGTCCCAGGAGGCATAACTTGGCATGTAGGGCAAAAGCCTCCATCTACTCCATTAGGCTGGTGCCTTTGTACATTGCTTGACCTGGACAAATGTCCTTGATGGCCTTGAAAATCCCCTCAGTTGTCAAGACCCAGGGAGAAGCCTAAGATTAATTGACTCGCATAATCAAAATTGGATTTTAAATCTTGGCTCAGAAAGTTATTAACTGCATTCTTGTTCATGTTACTAAACATTTCTGGGTCTCATTTTCCTTTTCCTAAAAAGGGAAATAATAATAGTAACAACTTCATAGGATATTTGAGATAATGTATGTGAAATATTTATTAAAGTGAGTATTACATTTTCAGTGAACTATTAATATTTCTCTGATTTCAGATATGTTAAATAACATGTTGGTGCTTTGCTTCTTGAAAGCTTTCAAAAAACTAATCTGTGGAAACTTCTGAGCCCCTCACCTTCAAGGACTATTTTATTGGCTTTCCCCCCGCCACTTTTTCTATAGTTATTCATTTGTATAGATTTTTCTCTTTGAGTCAGCTTTCAAAACTTACAACTAATGTAAAACAGTAACTTCACTGGGTTTTCAATTTTAAGGAGTAGGAATGTGAAAACCATTTTCCTTTATAGAACTTTTAAAAAAATTCTTTGCATCTGTTTATTTTTATTTCTAACTGTATGTTTTTGTTTTCTTCTACTCTTTAATATTTTCATTTGATTATCTAGAGGTTTGTCTCTGAGATTTTAATCTTAATTGAATAGTACTGGGAAGTGACTGCCAAAGCTACACATTTTATTTTTTGCCAATTCATTGAATTTTGTTTTATATTTTTCACATATTTCCATTGGCTTGCTTTATGTCAATTTTTTTTCATAATCTTAGCATAAATCTGAATTTGGTTTCACTCTTTTGTGAAAAATGTTTTTAAGGCGTAGACTTTTCCTCTAAGTATAGCTTTAATGCTCAATGGGCTTTGATAAACGTTTTGTTGTTTGCATTATTTTCTGGATTGATTTTTTTTTTCATTTGACCCAAAGTTTACTTATGGGAGGAGTCTCACATCCAGGAATGGCTTATTTGGTTGGTTGAGATCAACACTGGTTCTGAGACCAAATCAATCAACTGGACAAAATAACTTTTAAAAATCTCTTTTGAAGCCTCAGGAAGTTGCCAACACTGTAAGAATATGTTGGACTAAGAAAAGAAGATGAGAAAGGTTAACTCAAACTTTGTGGCTACTT
This sequence comes from Cabassous unicinctus, assembly GCA_029593785.1. Taxonomy (NCBI): domain Eukaryota; kingdom Metazoa; phylum Chordata; class Mammalia; order Cingulata; family Chlamyphoridae; genus Cabassous; species Cabassous unicinctus. The sequence continues at coordinate 22,321 of JAQZBX010024405.1, forward strand.
TTACTCCTTAGGGCAAGTGCAGTTTCCAAAAATTAAATTGATGGCAGAGAACTAAGAAGTTCTTTTAGTGATCTAATATGGCTGGGGAGGAAAGGTTGGGGGTCTGAAAAGGAGGAGGGCCTCTGATAAAAAAAAAATGTGTAGGCTTTTGGTGGAAGCACCAAAGGACTCCAACCTACAAATGAGGGTAAACCAGAGATAGACTAAGCCTCCTGAGAAATCGAATCAGTATCTAACCCATCTTAGTTGGTTTTGGGATTAAGACAACCTTGCCACCAGAAGAGTTTCAATCCATAAGCAAAAGTCAATCTTCTTTCTAAGAAGATAATACCATTGATCAGTCTTGCCAGGGCTTTCACTTATTATCCATCCTCACTTTTGCGTTCTTAGTTCTGTTTCATTGATTGCTCCCGTTTGTTCCTTATTTTTCCCATAACTTCTTGAGATGGGTGCTTAGATCATTGATTTTGAGTCTTTCTTCTTTTCTGATGATCGCATATAAGGCTAAAACTTTACATTGAAGCATAATTTCAGCTAAAATTTTCTGAGTGCAAGTTAAGAGTTCACTATATTTGTATATATCTATTAAATCATCTTTATTACTTATATAAATGTCTTTACTATCTTTTTAAACTACTTGATCTGGCCAAGTGCCGAACAGAATGTGAAAATTTCCTCCAAAATAATTCTCAATCTCTGTTTCACTTTTATATATCACATAGTGTTTTGTCTATATATTCTGCTGTGGTATTACTCTTGCCAAAAATTTCTTGGCAGCTGTACCATCTTTGTATATTTTTCTCTTGGTCATGATAAACAAGCCCTCTTTGCCTCATTGAATGTTTTATGCCTTGTCAAACAGTATCTTGATATGAATATCATGACCACTGCTTGCTAATATTAAAGCACTTGCTTAATATATTGACCAAGATTGCTATATTTACAAGTCCCAGAAAAAAAATCTAACTAGTTTAAGGTGGCAAGGAAATTGGCTGCCAAAGTGAACTAGTATAATGCACAAGATTAAGGATTTAAAAGAATTTTATACAAGTGTACCAAGGTAACTAAACTAAGGTTCAATTTAGGCTGTATTTCCTTCTATAAAACATCATACACTCCTTAGTCCTTTTTGGCTTTATTTCTCCTATTTCAGTGATTTTCCCCATGTGACAAGTATTCTAGGAGACCCAAAATTATCTCTCTCTATCATTGACCTCAGAGACAAAGCCTCAAAAACTAGACTGATAATGACAAAATAGAGCAAGTCTTATCCTGCCTATATCAAATGTCCCCCCTCTATCACCCAGGCTTGAGCAGTAGGGTTTGGTGGAAGAAAGATGAGAGTTTCCTGTGCACTTAAAGATCAATACAATAATTCAGAACCTCTGACATATATTTCACCCATATTTCCCTTCAATTTTTAAGTCCTTTAGTTTTAAGTATGTCTCCTAAGAAAGCATAAGCTTGGTTTTGTTTATGTAAATAAGGTGAGTTCAAGGATTTCAGGATTGACCAGAAAAAGATTTTACCATAAAATAACAATAGCACACAATTAACTTTATTTGGGGACTCTTGGGAAGGTTTGCATAAGAGGGGAAGTCCTTCTCAGAAGGGAAACTTCCAGAGGCAGTAATGTGAGACTGTACCCAAAAGGGGAGCAGGGCTAGGGGACTCTCAGGGCACAGGGAGTGGGAGACAGGGCTTATGGGTCTAGATGATGTAGAGGCAAGCAGGGACTCTAAGTGAGGGAGCTCCAAAGGGCAGCAGTTTTGGGTCTTTTACATCCCCAGGGTTTCTCTTATATATGTCTAGCAGATATGTGCAGTTATTCAGGGTATGCCAAGCAGGCATTAAGTGGTTGCAAACATATATTTGGTCTATGTTTAGAACAAATAAACATGTGGGAATTTGAGTTTGGTGGGCTTTTGGACTAATGGTACCTAATGGTCATGGCCTGCTGTGAAAAACCACGTAGGACAAATAGACAGAGGCCATCTTGGGCCAATTTATATAACAGTAACCCAATTGGAAAATCTGTTTATATTTTCCTTTTTGTTTTAAAAGGTGACTTTATCGCATTCAAGTTTTTACTTTACAAGTATACATTGATCTTAATTCTATCTTAATTTTGTTTAATAATTTTGAGTTTTAGATTTTTGCTGTTTTTCTCACTTTTAGCCTTTTCCATATCTTTATTTTCTACTTATACTTCTCTCTTCCTTTCTCTGTGAAAAAGTATATGGTATAGACTCCATTTTAGATTTTAGTGTGGCTATATTTATCTTTAAATAATATGATTGAACCTATATTTCTCAATTCATCGATTTTAGAAATAAGCCAATTTCTTTACTGCCACCTATAAAAGATAAAGAAATCATGCTAATTCTAGTTTGCCTTTCTTTCCCATGTTTGCTTAATTTTCTTACTGTACTTTAACAGATGCCATGAGAGCAAAGATTAAATCTGCACTATTCATAACGGTATCTCCAGTTCCTAGAATATTTCCTAGAACAGAATTAATGTTCAATACATATGTTGCAAAATTACATAAAAGGACATATCTAGAAGGATATATAATCATATTAGTAACAAGTATTTCATCTGGGAAGAAGGGCAATAAATGCCTGGCATATAGAGTGTGAGAAAATGGGACTTTAGTTGTCTATAAATTTAATTTTTATAATGAAATGGTATTCATGTATGAAAAATTGTCATATTCTCTTTCTATTAAAAAAATGCAAAGAATTTACATTATAGTGTGCCATCACTGTGTATATAAAGAAATATCACCTGATATTTTTATATTTGTAAATGATGTTTTCTGTCTGGATATTTATAATGCACTTTTGTGTCTTACTTTTTAATGTACAGTAATGTACCTAGGATCTGTAAGTATCTTTTTAGATGACTACATTTTTATTTCTGATATGCTGTGAGCCCTATCTGTCTACTGGTATACCATACCTTTCTTTCAAATTGCAAGAAATTTTACTTCCATTATATTTTTCTATATTTTTCATATTTCACTTTTTAAAAACACAATTTATATATTAAAATTTTTTGCATGTCTTCATATATCATTCTGAGCTTTTTGTACTTTGCTACTAAATTGAGTTTTCTGATCCTTTTCCTTTTTTCTCAAGTATTTCCTCCATGACACTAACATTGTTGTCATGTTGTAAGTCTGCATTTTTCTGCTTCCAGTGATTTATTTTATAAATTCCATCTTCTTTTAAAATTTATTTTAGAAAGTAAAAAGGCTAAACTAAAATTGTATTTAATTCATTATCATAATTCTTTTTGCAAAGCTTATTCGTTATAAGCTTTTGATTCTCATGTCTTTCTCTTTCTGTTTGTTGTGTATTTTTTAAAAATATTTTTTATATATTGTAACCACTATTGATCTATTTCTGAGCATCGTTTATCTTTTAATGGGGATGGTTATTGCAGGCATGCCATTTTATCTGGAATAATATAGCTGTTTTCTCTTTAATGCTCATTTGTGTTCAGAGAAATACTCAAGTTTATTCTTTGAGCTGGAGTATAAGAAATTGGTTATCTGATTCTTCAGAATCAGGGATGGTAAGAAAAGGATCGACAGAGTTAAGAGGAAATTGATACTCAATAAATGTTTCCATAAAATCTCATGAACACTCTGCCATTGGCCCTTCTGGTACCATGGCAGAATCCTCTTGGAGTTCAAATATGGCCCCACTTTCAATTAAAAAAGTACTATTGAACTAGGCTGTCTTGATAAGGAGGCTGATTCAAACAATCAAAATGGAATTGCTGCATGTTTGCTCCGTCATCCCCATCTATTATGCTCAATTGTCACCGATATCCTAAGATTTAATCTTTTAGCTTCTCCAGTGGCTTTCAATCATAGCCTGAGTCATTGACTAAACATGTAAAAAAAAAATGAGACCTTTTTTCACCCTTTGAAATTACATTTCCAGAGATGCATTCTACTCAAGATAAGATATAATACCATCTATTTTTAGGTATAAATATCAATTTATCTGGCATTTATTTTATATAAGCTTGTTGTTATTTCCAAAATCATCTTTAAACAAAATTTTTTTAGAGGAAAGCAACATAAACACTGTCAGATTTATGGAAGACCCAACATTTTTTAGTTTTCATAATTTAAATTAGTTTACAATTATTCTTCCATTAAATTTGACTTAAACAAGGTAAGCTTAAAACCAATGGTCTTTATTAGAAAAGCTTTTTTCCTATTATACTTTAGATCATCGTTCCTGCTACATATTGCTTTTTTACTCCTTTATGAAAAATCATTTATCTGCTTTTGGTTTCTACTTTCTTGTCTATCTTTTTGAATGTTTATTTTTGCCATGTTTTCATCTGTCTTTTGAGTATTTTATGTATTTGGGTATTGCTAACTCTTTTGTTTGGTTTCTAACTTTTTTTCCCCTTTTTTAAAATTTTTATTTGGTTTCTAACTATTTTTTCTTTTAATTTTTTTATTTTTAAAGAACCTTTAGATTACATAAATGTTACCTTAAAAATATAGGCGATTCTCATATTCGTTACTCCCCCCACACACACTTTCCCACATTAACAACACCATTCATTAGTGTGGTACATTTGTTACAATTGATAAACACAAATAGAAGCATTGCTAGTAACTGGGGACTATAGTTTACATTATAGTTTACATACTGTCCCATACAATTTGGTTAGGACAAAATATATAACGGTCTGTGTCTGTCATTAAAATGTTATGCAGGACAATTCCAATGTCCTGAAAATGTCCCCATATTACACCTATTCTTCCTTCTCCCTCTTCTCAGGACCTCTGGTGGCCACTGTCTTTATATCAATGATAAAAGTTCTTCCATTGCTAGAATAATAAGTCTATATTAGAATAATAACAAGCCTACTTTAGTCCATTGTTCATTATCCAATCTTGAGGATTTTGGGATGGTGATTCCCACTCTGCTTCTGTTTGAGAAGGGGCTGAGATCCCATGGGGCAAATGGATGGAACTGTCTTGCTTGCAGTTGCAGACACTCTCTGCTCCTTGGGATGGGCATTGTCCATCATCATCTCCTTGTTACTTGTCCTAGGTGAGTCCAATGAACTGGAGATTAGGTGTTGCAACTCTGCTGAGATTCAGGGCTCAACGGGCACATGAATGGACCAAAGATTTAAGTCTCTGGGACATATATTTATCAAGTAGAGTGCTAATTATAGGTTCAAATAAAAGGGGCAGAAAAGCCATATGGAGGGAAACTATAAATGAGTCTAACTCTGTTACACTGGGGAGCACACATTCCAAAGTAAGGCCCACTGACAGGGTGCTGAATTCTGAGATGTCTGTCATGCTTATCATGTCTGAATGTTTCTAGAGCCTCCAAGAGCCCCACTATTTGAGGCACTGTTTACTTTGGCAGTCAATAAGATCAGCTAAGATGTACATAAGCATAACCTCTGGAATGACCTCCCAACTCACTTTGAAATCTCTTAGCCATAAAAAATCATTTGTATTTAACATTTCCCCCTTCGGGTCTAATTCTTTTTCCAGATGCTTTGCTACTTGGTGCTAGGTAATAATCCCTTCGTGCCAGGGAGGCTCATCCCCTAGAGTCATGTCCCAAGTGGGCATAAGGTAGTGCATTTATATGTTGAGTTTGGCTTAGAGAGAGGCCACATTTGAGCAACAAGGAGGCTCATGAAGTAATTCTTAGGCAATGTATAATACTAGATTAGGTTTCAATTCGATAAGAAAAGGTTCATAAGTACAAACATCAGTATTGAGGATCTGGTGTAATGGTCTGTCTTCCTCCACTAGGCACTGCCCTTGTACTTGGGAGATTCTTGCTGTCCTCTTAGAGAATGTAGCAGAACTCCCAAGGATGGGAATTCAATATTCTTTCAGTTATTGTGTGGATCTCCAGCCACCAAGACAATGCCCCATGAACACTTGAATATATTCGTATGCCTTAGCGGCATACCCCAGGTGAACCCCTCCCCCTGCATCCACCCATCATGACACCCTGCACCAGTGATCCTCCTCTGTCACTGTTGGGACCTTTCTGTGATCCAACAACCCTCCAAAAATGAAGCCAACACAATAACCAAATACAATTAATAAGGAAATGAAATAATAATAGTTTTAAAAATAACAAAATACAAAATTTTTAAAATTTGAAATAAAATTTTTTAGACATTGTGTTTTTCATTACTGTAAGATCTGTTGTCTTGTATGTACAGTACCATTTCCTCTGTATATTCCCCCAGTGTCTTTTATTTTTCCATTTTATCTTCAAAGACTCCTTAGGCTACAGGAAAGTCACATAGGGAATATATAGGATTCCCATATACCCAAAGAACTCCACCCTCTCCCCTTTCCCCTCTTAATGATATTTTACATGCAGATTGTACATTTGTTACAACTGATGTACAAGTATTGAAGCATTGCTACTAACCACAGTCAATGGTTTACATTATCGTTTACATTTTGTACCGTACACTTTCATAGGTTTTGACAAAATTTAAAATGGCCTGTATCCGTTGTTGCAAGATCATACTGAACATTTCTAATTCCATAAAACTGCCCATCTCTTCTATTCTTCCATCCCTCTCTCGTCAGAACCTATGGTAAACACTAAGTTTCAATTTTTGAAGTATAAGATTCATAGTCTCTTGCAATAATTTTGAGGGCTTGACATATTGGTCTGTTTTCCTTTATTGGGTACTGCCTATGCTCTCAAGAGATTCTTGTCCCTCTAATTTAGAAAATAGCAGTATTCCCCAGAATGAGATTTTAATATTTTCTTGTTTACTGTGTTGGTATCTACCCACTGATATATCACACTGTGACAAAATGAACACTTATATATTGAATAGAAGCCTGCCCCAGGTGCTGTTTGTCCCATACACTCCCCACATCTGGTATCCTATACCAGTAACTCTCTCCTGCCATATTTGCCAAAAGAACATTCTCAACATTGTAGTTTTAACCACATACCTGTAAATCCCCAGAGTTCACCTCCTCCTCCTCTCGACCCTCCTCCCAGTCCCATGGATAGTCCAACCCAACCCCCCCACCCTACTCTCCCTCATTGACAAGCACTGCTGAACATAATCACATCACTGCACCACTGTCAGGTCCATCCACTGTACAACTACACCCTTCCATCTAACTATCTTTTGAGTTTTGATAGGTGTGTAAGGAATGAATTAACATAGCAGGCCTAAGGTAGTTATCTTTTCAAAAACTTCTTTGTAAGGTTGGCCCAGGGCTACTCTGGGAAATTAAAAAAAAGAATCCTTGCATTGATAAAACCATTTTGCTCACAAAGGGCAGTGAAAAGTTTTGATTTTTATGACTGGTCCTTGTGGCTATGTGATCAGGCCCCACTAAGAGCCCTGAAATCTGATTCACAAGCAGGCTTCCCTTGGCAGAAACACTGTGCCAATGCTCATGCATCTTCTTGTTGCCTGGACAGCATGCTTGTGTGGCCCCTTCCGAGAGAACATGGGAAGACTCCCGGGGATCCCTTCAAACTCTGCTAGGTGTATATACTTGCTATGTAGCTATTGTTAATTTTATCTATGAAGTATGACTATATACTGAGTCCTATGAGTCTTTCCAGCAAAGCACCAAATGTGGCTGCTCATGGGCTTCTAGCACAATTTAATTCTCACAGTCCCACAATTTTTATTTAATTCTTCCTGTTCTTTTGCATAATATCACAAATCAAGAGCAAGAAACTATTTCTTAAAATGTTGGATCTTCCATGTGTGTTTTTAGAAGAAAGTTCAAGTATTCATGAACTTCAAATACTGTTGCTCTCTTCTTAGTGGTGATTTATTTTTGTTGCTTTGTGTTTTTTTTTTTTTTTTTTT
>JAQZBX010024406.1:0-30193 GCA_029593785.1 Cabassous unicinctus
GTATTTTTGAACATGAACAAATTCTGCTATTATACATTCACTACCTACAATAGGAATTGGCAGTAATATGATTTAGAAAAATATGTTTAATAAAATGAATTAAACTGTGTTATTAAAAAGCTATTGAGATAATAATGCTCAGAGTATTAGATTTATAGACCACTGCGGTGTATAAATTGCTTCAAAATTGAATGTGCAGATCTTGCTCAGCTCATTTTACTTATGACACAATCTTTCCTTTTATATATTTTACATTAAGGGATTTTTTTGAATGGAGAAATGGAAAATGAGTGTTAAATGAATTTTGCCAGAGAAAGATATCAGAATCTAAGGGAATAGATGGACTATGATAAAAACATCATAATGAAATGAATAATTATTTGGGTGATACTTTTATTTTTATCCAAACCAAACTATACTTCTTTTATATTTTAAATACAAAAATTAAAGATATTTATAAGTATAAAATTTAAAAATCATATTTGTACTTTCTAAATAAAACTACTCATATTTTTACTCTATTTTGACTATATTTAATGTTTCTCCATTATCATCAAATTTTGTTTTGGTGACTTATGATTGACTTTTACTGCATATCTTATAACTTCCCCAATCATTTATCTGTTATTATATACATGTTTTATTGTTGTATTATATTAAATAGTTTTTGAAATAAACATACAAATGTATGTAAATGTTTACTATCCTCAAACATTTGTACCATAAACTACAAGGTTTTCATTTACTGATTATATAATATAGTGAAATTAGTCTACCAGAATACTTCATACTTTTTAATATATTTTAGGTGCATAAAATATTTTAAAAATTAATGTATACACAATTTTCACAAGGATCTAGTCCATTTAGATTCCATTAATTAGATTCCAAATCCATGAAGAATTTTTCACATAGGGATAAAACATAGGGATTGTTGTAATTTACTATGGTTTCACCATGCAAAGAACATGTTCATTTATTCTTTATTTTTCTGTAATCTAAATCATGTATTCATATATTTTGTTACCTTATACGTATATCACAAAATGTAAGGCTAAAATTAATGTGTTTTTAAATGGTTTAGATATTAATATCTACTTCATGTAAATATGGCCCATTTCTAGTTGTCCCTTTAATTGATGTTTTCTTCTTTTTACTTAACTGAACTTTGAAGAATTATGTATTTATTTAAATCTGTCAATGTGTTTCTCTATGATTTTTAATTAATTAAAATTGTTGATGCTATTAATCCTTTATATTCAATTCTCATTCTTTTACATGTTTTTAATTTTATACACAAAGATGTGTATATGTATTCTGAGATTCATAAAATGCTGTTTTTTTGCAGAAATCTTAAAGAAAAGCAGGAAATATTTTCCTAAATTCTGAAAAACATTTTTCAATATAATTCTTCTTATTACAATGAATTAATATAAACATCCATCTTTTTGAACAAAATATGACAACATAATAAATTTAATTTTGACTAATCTCATATCATATAGGGCATATCACTAACCACATGAGAAGTTGGCATTAGCCTAAACCATTTGTTGCCATATATTAATTATCTGTATGAAACAATTTCCTAAGCATGGAATTTGAAGACTCAGTATGGTATTCAAATTTGTATGGATTGCCCCCTATTGTTCAGTCTGTAATTTTACCGTGGTAAATAAAATGAGGATACCTACCATCTTTAATCTTTTAAAAGAGACATTCACAGGGTTGTTGCAAGGATTACATCAGTAATGCATCTGCTTGCAATAGGCAATCAAAACTGCTGATGATCCTTAGTCAATTAATATTCATTGAGAATATTTTGGCTTTATACTGAATATACTCATGAAGCCTCTTTGCAATATTAACTCATGTTTGCTAGCCATGATTCTCCCATAACAAACAAAAAATACTTGAACCTGGGGAACTTTTGAGCATCAAGCACAGCCTTAGTCAATCGAAGCAGCAGGGCACCATCTGATACCAGGGGAATTCCTCTGGCCATGGTAACTGTTTGCTGTGCTGAGGCTCAATGGCAACCTCTTAACTCATCACCCACCTGGGCTTCTGGGCAATGCCCTCCCTATAACCAAATCATACCCCACTTTTCCACAGAGAATGCATGGTCTAAAAGGAGAGGATTCCTTCATTTCTTACATTCTAAATCTCTACATTCTTTACCTATTTGGCATTGGTCATTTGTCTAGATTCCTATGCAGTTAAAGGAAAAATTTTACACATAGTTGTCTCCCTATGTCTGTTTTTTGGAATAAAAAAAAAAGAGAAAAGAGACAATAAAAGAAGCACTGCTCTACCAGCAAGTTTGCACCAAAGAATGTGTAATTTATTAAAAATAAGCCAGAAATTAAAGAAAACAAAGAACAAAAATCTACTTCTGGAGGAATACAAAGTATATTATAGTTTTAAAACAATTTTTAACTATGCATGTTTATTTTTAATCCAGAATTGTGATAAACAAATGATTAAATTAAAATAGGGCACTCTGCTTTCATTATTCATCAAAAATGAGAAAGGTAAAAATAAAAATTCCCTTTTGTACTTGGGAACACAAAACTTAATCCAAATGCCTTGGCTTGTAAGTACTGGACACCTATTCATTGCAGGCTCTTGAAGAAAAAATGTGTGTGTGTGTGTGTGTGTGTGTGTTTTGTTCAAAAGACCAAAGTGTGCAATCAGATCTTAACTGTGAAAATGTTTGAGAGTGGAGTTTGATGACTTCAATACTCTAACACTTTGGGAAGATATCTGATCTGGCTTCATATTCACACTAACAGATTTTATAGTCATGTTCTTAAAGATTGTGTATGCCAAAGCATAACATTTTAGCATAAACTATTGTTAAAGTGATAAAATTGAAACTTAAGTGCAAAAAGAAGAGTGCAAAAGGTATAATATTTAACTTAAAGTTATATATTTAAAATTTGGACATATGTCATTACTTCAAAGATCCAATGCTTGGAGAGAACCAGACACACAGGCTTCCTTGTCTGTCATTCTACCTAAGGTGAGACAACAGGAAGCCATTAGAAGTTGGGCCTGATCATCTGGGGACAGAGAAGGCTGGAAGACTAGAGGTCTCAGTGAAAAGGGTAGGTGGGCAGTATATCCTCCGAACATGAATTTCAAAAACAGGTTAATATGGGAAGGAGGGAAAATGACCTTGGACTTGGGTTGGAAAGCAATGTAGTAACTTGCCCTGCCTCCAGAGTGAGACACATAAGGGAGTAAAGAAAACTCTGCTGAAGGAAGCCCTCTGCAGCTGAGGCAGGCTCTGAAGGTGCTCTGAAGGTAGATGGGAGGATTCAGGGAAAGCATTAGGACTCAGAGACCTTGCTGATCCATGATCATAATTTAGAAAAGCCAATGAAGAACCTTTTCAGTAATTATGAATAATTAAGAATTAGAGTAGAAAAGTGAGTATGCAGTGCTCTGTGGAGATAGATATTTATAGCTTTTGTGCTTTGATAAGCAACTCAAGGCAGGTGGATGTGGAGAAGCCTCTCTAAGAGGTTGGTTTTGCACAGCAGGTAATTCTCCAGAAGCTGCCTCACTTTTGGCTTCCCTTTTAGGGTGAGAGAAGCATCATGTCCACATCAAATGGATTTCCAGTCCTTCCCCTCAACTGCAAAAATGAGCCATTTGGTCCCCCTTTAGTTTCCCTCTTTCTCTCACACTCACTTTTGCAAATGCATGTGACTATAACTTCAAAATATACATAGAACCTGACAGTGTAAAATATTTCCACTTCTAACAGCATTTAAACCCAAGCCAGTGGGTATGTCTCAGTTTTAAAGCCAAATTTCTTCTAGTTCCCTAGAAAGACCCTCAAATTGTGACCCTCCCCCTGGTCTCCCCTTAGACATCACGTCCATATTCAATGGAGACTTTCCAGGTATCCCTTTGATATTTGAAGGACCCTGTAATTAGCACACTCACATGTCCATCAGAAAATATGGGGGCTTTCACTTCAGTCTGTTACATAAGCAGGAATGGGATTACTGGGATTTGAATTATAGGTATTTGCATTGTTGAAATAAAACAAAACACACAGTTAATACTATTATTTCATAAAAATAACAAAAATCTGAACAAGTTCCCTTTCCCACAATATGTAATAGCAATTAGCAACAGATTATGTCAAATTTTTCCAGTGCCATAGGGTTAAACAGTCTTATTGTTATTTAATTTTGATGTTCCTGAACACTGAATTTTAATTTTTAGTTGAAAAGGTTGTATCCTCTGTGAATTGTACATTCCTGTGCATATTGATGATGTTTTTATTTCATAGAATTGTTTTATATTGGTTTTCCTGTCCATTTGTTAGCTGTCTTTATTTAGGATTGATATTAATACTTTCTCATCATAAGTGTTACAATCTTTCCCCAATCTCTTTTGTTACACTTATTTAATAAAATTTTAATATATATTATTAAACCATTTAATATGAATTATATGAGAAGTAAGATTTCTGTCTTTGTATTTTCCTTCCAACTGAATTTATCCCAATACTATGTAATTAAATTCTTACCTTGTCTATGAATTGATATTTTGTGCTCTATTAATCAACATATAAATCAGTAACAATTTTGAGCTTTGTTACATTTCTATTATATTTTTCATATTGTTTAAAATTTCCTAATTTGATTTTTTAAAGTATTTTTAATATATTTTGCCTAATAAAATAACCCTTTCTTTATGTTTTGCTCTTTGTCTCATTTCTTCCATTGTATCCAAGACCATTTTCAAATCCTTGACTCACAGCAATGCCATGTATTTGATGTAGGTTTTGCTCAGGTCTCACTGGTGCCTTTTTCAGTAGCTTCTCATCTGTACCTCCTCACGCCAATGTTCACTGGCTGTTATGCTGCCATTTGCCATCCCCACACTGTGAAATTATTATAAAAGTGGGCACATTGTGCTGTGGCATTTGAGTCCTACTTTGGGGTGGCTTGATGTCACACATACATAGAGCAGGCATATTTCCTTTATCTTACTGTGGAGTCAATGGAATTCAACAATTGTTCATTGATTTTACCCAGTGATTATTATAACAAGCTGTTGCTTGCAACTAATGCTTGTAAATGCAGAAATTATGCTTATTCTCATTAGTGTAGTAATGGATTTCTGCTGCTATATCTGCATTGTAATTTAATTCATCTGCATCATTGCTGTTATCAGAAAGATTCCCTCTGAAGGACAGTCAGAAACCTATTTCACTTGCCTCCCACACAGGGCCATTGCTGCCCTTTTCCTTCCAACTGCTTCCATTGTTTACCAAATACCCATTTTAGGGTCTACATTTTTCCCTGATTGCACTCAACCTGATTTTTGTTTTGTTTTGTCTCTTCTCTTAATCCCATCATATACAGCCTGAAGGCAAGGCCAGGAAGACAGGTTTGGAGAAGTTATGACTAGAAAGTTCTTTACCAAATAAAATGTTCTTATATATAAGAATAGTGGCATTTTCCTCTTATTATTTGTGGAAGTACAGGGTTAACCTAAGCTAGTCAGTTGCAATACAGTGCTTTTCTACATGGTTAACTGGAAACATGGTCCTGACCCTTGGCTAATCTGGAACAAAGTATACTAAATAGTAATGAAGCCTTGTTTGGGTCTGAAATATTAGAGCTTCTGAGTTCTTTTATGTACATATAATAATACTTTTATCAAGTATCAAAAATCCTATATCCATGAGATATATCTGCATATATCTTTCCATAAACACATAAATGCATATATATGAATATATATAAAATTATGCACTCTTCTTATTGCGCTTAAATTTCAATTTTATCACATTATCAATATTTTATGCTAAAATGTTATGTCTTGGCCTATACAATTTTTAAGAACATGACTATAGCAACTGTTGGTATGAATAAGAAGCCAGATCAGATTTCTTCCCAAATTGTTAGAGTGTTGAAGTCACCAAACTCCACTCTCAACCATTTTCACAGTTAAGATCTGATAGCACACTTTGGTTCTTCAACCAAAACACACACACAGACACACACACATATGTTTTTCAAGAGTCTACAATAAGTAGATGTCTAAAATTTACAGGCTAAGTCATTTGTATTAAGTTTTGTGTGCCCAAGTACAAAAGAGAACTTTTATTTTTACCTTTATCATTTTTTGATGAATAATAAAAGCAGATGGCCTGTTTTAATTTGATGATTTGTTTATCACATTTCTGCATCATAAATAAACATGAAAAGTTTAAAATTGTTTTAGAACAATTAATATACTTTGTATTCTCCCAAATGTATCATGGTTTTAGTTGTTTTTTTTTTAATTGCTTGCTTGTTTTTAGTAAGTCACACATTCTTTGTTGCAAACTTGCTGGTAAAGCAGTGCTTCTTCTGTTCTCTCTTTTCTTTTTTTCTTTTTTTGTTCCAAAAACAGAGGGAGACAACCATGTGTAATTTTTTTTCTTTAACTGCATCGGAAACTAGAGAAATGCCCAATGCCAAACATGTAAAGAATGTAGAGATTTGGAATTTAAGAAGTGAAGAAGCCTCTCCTTTCAGACCATGCACTCTCTGTGGAAAAGTGGGGAATGATTTGGTTCCGGGTGTGGGCATTGCTCAGAAGCCCAGGTGGGTGACGAGATAAGAGGTTTCCATCGAGCCTCAGCACAGCAAACAGTGACCATGGCCAGAGGAATTCCCCTGGTATCAGATGGTGCCGTGCTGCTTTGATTGTCTAAGACTGTGCTCGATGCTCAGAAGTTCCCCAGGTTCATTTAATTTTGGTTGTTATGGGAGAATCATGCCTTGCAAACACGAGTTAATATTGCTAAGAGGTTTCTGCAAAGAATCTGCATGAGTATATTCAGTTTAAAGCCAAAATATTCTCAATGAAAATTAATTGAATGAGAATCATCAGCAGTTTTGATTGCCTATTGCAAGCACATGCATTACTGATGTAATCCTTGGAACAACCCTGTGAATGTCTCTTTTAAAAAATTAAAGACAGTAGGTATCTTCACCTTATTTACCATAGTAAAATTACAGACTGAATAATAAGGGACAATCCATACAAATTTGAATACCATACTGAGCCTTCAAATTCCATGCTTAGGAATTGTTTCATAGACAGAATTAAAAATAGAGCAACAAATGGTTTAGGCTAATGCCAACTTCTCACTTGGTTAGTGATATGCACTATATAATATTAGATTAGTCAAAATTAACCTTACTATGTTGTCACTTTTTGTTCAAAAAGAGGATGTTTACATTAATTCATTGTAATAAGAATTACATTGAAAAAATGTTTTCAGAATTAAGGAAAATATTTCCTGCTTTTCTTTAATATTTCTGCAAAAAATAGCACTTTTAAAAATCTCAGTATACATATAAACATCTTTGTGTATAAAATTACAAAAATGTAAAAGAATGTGAATTGAATGGAAAGGATTAATAGCATCATGAATTTTAATTAATTAAAAATCATAGGGAAAGAAGTTGACAGATTTAAATATATTATTCTTGAAAGCTCAGTTAATTAAAAATCAAAAAACATCAATTAAAGGGTCAAGTAGATATGGGACACATTTACATGAAGTAGATATTAATATCTATACCATTTAAAAGCACATTGATTTTAGCCCAAAATTTTGTGATATACATATAAAGAACCAAAACATGAATATATGATTTGACTAAAGAATAATAAAGAATAAATGAGCGTGTTCCTTTACATGGTGAACAAATAGTAAATTACAAGAATTCCTATATTATATCCTTATGTGAAAAATTCTTCATGAAATTTGTAATCTTATTTAACAGAATCTAAATGGACTAGATCCTTGTGAAAATTGTATATATATTAATTTTTAAAATATTTTTGTGCATCTATAATATATTAAAAAGTATGAAATATTCTGGAAGAATATTTCATAATATTACTTAATCAGTAAATGTAAACTTTATAATTTACCATACAAATGTTTAAGAAGAGTAAGCATCTACATACATTTGTACTTTATTTCAACAGAACATTTAATACAGTACAATAATAAAACATGCATATATTAGTAGATAAATGATCGAGGAAGTTATGAGATATGTGGTAATAATCATAAGCCATCAAAACAAAATTTTGATGAATAAAAAATTTTTACTTTTACCTTAAATAGAGGTAAAAGTAAAAATATGAGCAGTTTTATTTAAGAAGCACAAATATGATTTTTAAATTTTATTCTTATAAATATTATTTTTAAATTTTTGTATTTAAAAAATCAAAGTATAGTTTTTCTTGGATTAAAATAAAGCAACACCCAAATAATTACTGATTTCATTATGACCTTTTAATCATAGTTCATCTATTCCCTTAGGTTCTGATAACTTTCTCTGGCAAAATTCATCTAACACTTATATTCCATTTCTCCATTCAAAAACATCCCTAAATGAAAAATATATAAAAGGAAAGATTGTGCCATAAGTAGAATGAGCTGAGCAAGATCTCCACATTTAATTTTGAAGCAATTATAACCTCAGTGATCTATAAATAAGGCGTCTAATACAGGAAATAAATAAAAATGTGTCAAAAGATTTATAAGGTTTTGGTAATTTAATTGCTGAAATAATAGGAGAATAGAAGTATGGAGTAGTTTTTTGTTTATTAGCTTTGTTTTGTTTTGTTTTTGGTAAAACTTTGTAATGTGCTGTAGTGCTTTCTAAGCAAGCACGTTTCTTTACATTAAGCAAATATAGCTTGAAATCAGCTTGTGAGTGGAACTCAAGAAATAGACTAGAAAAAGTTTCCTTAACTCTAGTAATTCCAGAGGTTTAATAATGAAATAAATTATGTACGTTTTCTGCTGAATGAAAAGTCCTAATGATGTATTGCTCCTTTTTCTTTCATTTAAAATTTTACTTATAAAGTTTGTAGGAAAACTGAATAAATGATAGGTGTGTATTTGTAAATTATATCTGCCATTTAAAGAAAAGATGGATATCTGTTACTTTTTAAAAAAACTTTTCTTAAATTTTATACTTAAAGAAGGTTTAAATTACATAAAATTTAAAAAAAATATATAGGGAATTCCCATATTCCTCTCTCCCTCACCTTCCCACACTTTTCCCCATTAACAACATTTTTCATTAGTGTGGTACATTTGTTACAATTGATGAACATATATTGAAGCACTGCTACTAACCATGGACTATAGTTTACATTATGGTTTTCACTTTGCACTGAACAATTTTATAGGTTTTGACAAAATGTATCCTGGCTTGTATCCATCATTGCAATGTCAAGCAGAACAATTCCAATGTCCCCAAAATGCCTGATGTTAGATTTATTCTTCCTCTCCTTCCCCTCAGAACCTCTGGCGACAGCTGTCTTTATATCAATATTTCAAGTTCTTCCATTACTAGCATAATAATAAGTCTACTTTAGTCTATAGCTGCATCCCCACCTTATATTTGTGCATTCCACAATCCTGAGGATTTTAGGATGGTGATGCCCACTCTGTTTCTGAATGAGATTGGGCTTAGATCCCATGGGGCAGATGGATGGAACTATCTTGCTTGCAGTTGTAGATACTATTTGGTTTGGCAGATATGCTTTGTCCATCCTCATCCTTCTGTTAGTTTTCATTCGTGAGTCTGGTGCACTGGAGAGTAGGTGTTGGCTGAAGCTCAGCTGAGATTCAGGGCTCAACCAGCATATGAGCAACCAGAAGATTTGAGTCTCTTGGGCACATATTTAATGTGTATAGTGCTAAATATAGGTTCAAATAAAAGAGGTATAAGAGCCATGTGTAGAGAAAATATAAATGAGTGTACCTCTGATACATTGGGGGGATAGCTTACTGTATATTCCAAGGTAAGGACCACTGACAGAGTCCTAAATTCCTGATATTGTCTGCCCTGCCTATAGTGCTAGTTGTCTCTACCTGTTACTTTTTGATGAGCTTTCCCTTTGTCAACATGCCCACAGACAACTTCATGGACTTGTTTCTTAGACTATATATGATGGGATTCAGGGTTGGGGGTACAATAGTGTAGAAGATAGAAATTACAGGGTCAGAAATAGAAGGAGACCTTGAAGTTAGTTTCAGATAACCAATGCAGGCAGTAGAGAGAAATAATACAACAACCCCCAGATGTGGAAGACAAGTGGAGCAGGCTTTTGACTGGCCTTCTGTTGATGGAATCTTCTTGACAGTGGAGAAGATGTACATATAGGAAACAGTGATGAAAATAAAACAGAATCTAAAACCACACCAATAAGGATGGGCACAATTTCTCTTATTAAATTTTCTGAACAAGAAATAGCTAATAACTGGGGTATGTCACGGAAGAACTGATGGACCATATAAGACCCACAGAAGGAGAAGGAGAAGGTACGAGCTGTGTGCATCACAGCATTCAGACCCCCACCCAGCCAAGACACAGACACAATCTGCATACATGTGCCCATGTTCAAGATGACTTCTTAGTGCAGAGGATGGCAGATGGCAGCATAGCAGTCAAAGGACATGGCTGTGAGGAGGAACAGCTCTGCAGCTGCCAATAAAATCATCAGAAAAACTTGGTCAACACAGCCAAGGAGTGAGATGGAGCTGTTGTGGGTCATGGAGTTGACAACATATTTGGGGATAGTGATTGAAAAGAGGCATAGGTTCAAAAAGGATAAGTTCTTCAGGAAAAAATATCTGGCAGTGTGGAGGTGCTCATCTAAAGTTGTGATCATGATAATGAGACCATTTCCCATCAGGGTCCACAAGTAGATGAATGAGAAGAGTGCTGAATGCAAAATGTACATATTGTTATTGGTAGTAAATCCCATGAGAATACATTCAGTCACACCTGTCTTATTTTTCATTTCTGCAAGGATAGTATGATAAAAAATCAATAAATAAAAAGAGAAAAATATAACATCAGCAAAATCACGTCTCTTCATATGGTAACGTGTTACAATTACATTACTAATACATTGCTTCCCTCTATATCCTCTTCATTTTAATGGTCTTCAATCATTACCTGATTAATTTAGTTTTATTTTTACAAAATGATTTCAGTTCACATCTATCTGTCATTAAAATATTGTTCAAAATATATTTTGTGAAAAATGCTGAATGACAGGAAAGTTTCTTCTGAGTTTTGCAAAAGTCTTACAACACTCTAGATAAATCGAAATTGCCCAACCAACAACTTCTTAAGTGTGCCATAGGCTGGTTGTCTTCATTATGGTCACTCATTATCTCTGGGTGTTTGAGTGAAAAAAAAAAAGTTCATGGCCATACATAGACATATTTCCAACTTATCCACACTTGTCTTTTTCTTTTATTATGAGGAAAATAAAATAGCAAAATTTGCCTCAAGAAATGGTTCTTGATAATTCTACCTGACTCAGTTACCTGTCAATAATATATTATGGCTAAAAACATAGTATGTTTTTATAAACACAACATCATTATTTTAAATTTTTAAATTTTTAAATTTTCTTAAATAAGTTTCGTTAATTGTTATTTCATTTAACACTGAAGATACTTAAGCTTCTTGTGCTAAGTGAAACACCCCTAATTCAATATATGTACCTCTGAGCCAAGTATTATTATTACACGAAGAATATTAAAAATAATCCTTTTGGAATATCTAAATTGAGGATCACAAATGCAATATGTTCTTCTATATAGTTTCATTCCATGGAAAAGGTAGCATTATCACCTTGAATAACATATTTTATAATATGATCCTTTCATTTTATTATATTTCATTATTTTTTATGTAGGGGCTTTTAACCACTCTTTTCTCTCTCAGTTTACTTTTAAATTAAAAATTAATATTCTTCTAAAAATAATGACTTACTAGTGTGCCTCCAATCCTTGTTGAGGAAGGTTCCAGCTGTCTTCTGAGGCTCAGGGCTAAAGAAATAGGAGCTCATCACAAGGGCAGAAGAAAGTAGCAAATTTTCATTTCAATAGAGTTCACAGAACGTGTTGACTTTTCTGAAAGTTCATATGATGCCCACAGTCTGGCTTCATCAGTATCTATGTTGGCAGTCACAGGGAGCTGATGGGCGTGACCAATTTATATCTGTTGCTGCTCTCTCATAGGTTTGAATATTGCCCAAGAAAGACAGTTTATCAAACTGTTGATTCCAAAGGGAAAAAAAAAGTTATCATTGCCAAAATTGAATTTCTTTATTTGTAAGAATCAGTAATAAAATCTTACTGAGTAATTAGTGGATTAGTATATCATACTTTTTATTCTGTCAGTGGCTTGCACATCTATGCGCAGAAATATAATTAATTCTACCTTCCAGTGTTCAGTCTTTGTTTCTTGAGTGCCTTACACTAGCACTGCTTCAGGAAAATCAATGCAGCAGGTAAAGTCCAGATGCAAGTGTGAATGCCATTGCCTCTCACCAACAAGTTTTGTTTTGGAGGGAGACAGAGGTGTGTGATGAACAGAACAGAAACCCTACCTGGGGAAAGTGTGACTGTCAGAGGTCCAGAAGTTCATCCCAGAGGTAGGACAGTTCCATGTGACCAGCAGAGACCAGTATGGCCCCAGGGGAGCTGGTAAGGTAGAAACAAGGAGGTGATGAGTGGGAGAGGAAAGGGTTGCCTCAATACACACTGCTGTTCATGGTAGTAGTTTTTTTTGTTTTGTTTTATTTTGTTTTGTTATATTTATTTATTTATTTTTATTATTGTGGGTAAAAATCAAATTTTTCACAATACAAACCAAAGTTTGTAAAATGATATATAAATATATATGTATATATGTGCATTTCCTTACATAAAAGTCATATATATTTTTTTACATATTTTAAAAGATGCTTAGATTACATAAATGTTACACAAAAATTACAGGGAATCCCATGTTCCCCACCCCCCACACCTCCCATAACATCACACATAAACATCTTTCATTAGTGTGGCACATCACCTGCAATGGCTATACACATCCTGGGTCTTTGCCAATAAGCATAGACCATAGTTCACATTGTAGACCACACTGTCTCCCACACAGATCTGCATTGTATATGCTGATGTAAAATGGCCTATATCTGTCATTGTAATGTCACTCAGGATAATTCCCAAGTCCTGAGAAAGCCGCTGTATTACAACTGCTTTTCCCTTCCCTGCCCCAAAAGTGTCTAGTGGCCACTGGCTCCACCTCACTGTTATAATTTCTTCCAATTGCTTGAATCACAATATGTCTACAACAGAATACCATTAAGGCCACTCTAGTCCATAGCTCTTCCCCCAATCCTGAGGAGTCTGGGATGGTGATGTCCACTCCACCTCCAAGTGAGAGTGGGCTTATACCCCATGGACATGGTGGATGAAATTATCCTGCCTGCAGCTTCAGGCTCTCTCCATTCCCTGGGATGGCCATTGTCCATCATTGTCTCCTGACAAGGTGACTTGGCTGAGTCCATTGAGCTGTAGAGTACGAGTTGCAGCTCCACCGAGATTCCGGGCACAGCTGGCACATAGGTAGGCCAGAGGCTCCAGTCTCTGGAAGTACACCTACAAACTTTAGCATCACATATGGGTTTGAATAGAAGGGACTTATGGACCATGTGCAGGGAGGACTTATTTGAGTCCAACTCTGTCACTCTCAGGAGGACAGATTCCAAAGTAGAGCCCACTGATAAGGCATCAATTTCTGGAGCTATTCCCCCTTATATAAGACCTGGGTGTCTCCAGAGCCCTCAGGAGCCCCTTTGTGTGAGGTGATATCCACTTTTGTGATCTATGAGATCCTACTGAGGTGTGCGTAAGCGTTAACTCTGGGATGACCTCCCGACTCACATTGAAGACTCTTAGCCACATGAACTCATTTCTCTTTACCTTTTCCCCCTTTTATTCAAGATCTTTTTCCAGTCGTGTTGCCAGTTGGCACTTGGTATTAATCCCTCGTTGCCAGGGTACTCATCCCCGGGAGTCATGGTTGGAAGGTAATGCATTCATATGCTGAGTTTGGCTTAGAGAGAGGCCACATTTGAGCAACAAGGAGGCTCTCAGGTGGCAACCCTTAGGCACCCCATAACAGTAGGTTAAGTTTCAATTGCAAGAGCAAAGGCTCGTAAGGCTAGTCATCAATAACAAGAACCCATCGGTGGACTCTCCTCCTTTGCCAGACACTGCCCCTTCACTCAGGGGACTGTTTCTGCTCCCTTGGAGAATGGGGCAGAGCTCTCCAGGCTGGGAATTCTGTATTACCTCATTTAATGAGTGATTGTCTACCCACCGTGACCACGCCCCATCCCTTGATCATTTGAACAATTTTATATATCTTTCATGTATATTCAGATGAACTTCCTCCCATGAACCCCCATCCCAGACACCCCCCACCAATGATCCTCTGCAGCTCCCTTGTAACCCTTCTGTGATCTAAACCTTCCTTGAAGATGAAGCCCATATAATAACTAAATACAATTAATAAGAAAATGAAATAATAATGGTAAGCTTAAATGAAAGAGATAAAATACATGGAAACTCAGAAAAATAACTAAAAATAAAATATAGTTAATGGATAGGGACATTCAAAAAATGGGAAAAAAAGAAAATTTTTTTTTAATTATTATTTTTTTTCTTTTTATCACTGCATTATCAGGTGTCCAGTCTACACCATAGCAACTTCCCCCTCTTATTTCCCAGTGTCACCCAAATTTTCATTTAATTTTCAAAGAAGTTTTAGGTCACAACAAAGTCACACACACAATTCTAGAGACTCTCATATACCCAACCTCCTTCCCCTTTCCTCAGCCCATATTAAAACCTTTATTTGTGTGTGTGTGTGGATTGTAGCATTGCTATAACTCTTATACAGATAATGAAACAAAGATATTAAACATTGTCAATGGTTTACAGTATAGTTTACAATTTAGAAAGTACAGTTTAATAATTTTTGATGATATTTACCATGTCCTGTATCTATTACTGTAAGGTAATGAAAAACATTTCCCCTGACCACTAAATATCCTGTTTGATGTTTTCTGTTCCTTCCTTCCCATCCCCAGGGGGCACATGAAACTCCCTTGTCTTGACTCATTGGATGAAAAGATTCATAGTTATATGCCCTGGGTATTCTAACCTGCCCTTCCTGATCTACCCACCTGTCAACACTGCACCACCAAATCCAGTAATATCACTACACACCTGTCCTATCCTTCAATATGCAACTATACTGTATCACTTTACCATAGATTATGTCCATAAGGGTGATGGTTCACAACCTACTCTTCTCTCTCTCTCCCTTGTTAACCTATCTTTCAGACAGTGGTTCTCAGAGACTGCTCACTTTCCTCAATTCAAATCAGTGAGGTCATATACTGTTCATCCTGCAATACTTGGCTTGCATCACTCAACATAAGGTCTTCAAGATTCATCCATATTATTCTTTGTGCTAACACTTTATTCCTTCTTACAGCTGAGTAATATTCCATTTTATGTATGTACCACATTTTGTTTATCCATTCATCTGTTGATTGGCACCGGGGCTGATTCCACCCTTTGGCAATTGTGAACAATGACACTATGAACATTGGTGTGCATATATGTGTTCGTGTCTTTGCTTGCAGTTCTTCTGGGTATATACCCAGGAGTGGAATCGCTGGATCATATGGAAGATCTATTAGTTTTCTGAGGAACTGCCAAACTGTCCTCCACAGTGGCTGGACCATTCCACAATCCCACCAGCAGTAGAAGAGTGTTCCTATTCCTCCACATTCTCTCCAACACTTATATTCTGCTGTTTTTTTTTAATAGCTGGCATTCTAATCGGTATAAGATGGTATCTCATTGTTGTTTTGATTTGCATTTCGCTAATAACTAGTGATGTCAATCATTTTTTCATGTGCTTTTTAGCCATAGATATTTCTTCCTTGGAGAAGTGTCTTTTCAGGTCACTTGCCCATTTTTTAAATGGGTTGTTTGTCTTTTTATTTTTGAGGTGTAGGATTTCTTTATATATGCAGGATATTAGGCTCCTATTAGATATATGGTTGCCAAGTATTTTCTCCGATTGGGTAGGCTGCCTTTTTATTTTCTTAATAACATCCTTTGAGGTGCAGAAGTTTTTAAATTGAGGAGATCCCATTTATCTATTTTTTCTCTTGCTGTTCATGCTTTGTGTGTGAAGTTCATGAAACCATTTCCTGTTATAAGGTCCTGTAGATGCTTCCCTACATTATCTTCTAAGGTCTTTATAGTTTTGGCTCTTATATTTAGATCTTTGATCCATCTTGAGTTGATTTTTGCATAAGGTGTGAGATGGTATTCTTCTCTCATTCTTTTGGATATGGAAATCCAGTTTTCCAAACACCACTTGTTAAAGAGGACATTCTCTCCCAACTGAGTGAGCTTCATGGCCTTGTTGAATATCAGATGACTGTATATTCAAGGATCTATATCAGAACTTTCAATTTGGTTCCATTGGTCATTAGGTCTATATTTGTGACAATACCATGCAGTTTTGATGACTGTAGCTTTATAGTATGTTTTAAGGTCAGGTAATGTGATACCTCCAACCTCATTTTCTTTTTCAATATGTCTCTGGCAATTTGGGGCCTCTTACCTTTCCAAATATATTTTGTAGTTAGTTTTTCCAGTTCCTTAAAAAATACAGTGTTGATTTTTATTGGGATTGCATTAAATCTGTAGATTAATTTGGGTAGGATAGACATCTTGATGATGTTTAGTCTACCTATGCATGAACAGGGAATATTCTTCCATTTATTTAAGTCTTCTTTGATTTCCTTTAACAGTGTTGTGTAGTTTTCTGTATATAAGTCCTTTACATCTTTAGTTAAATTTATTCCTATTTATTTGATTATTTTAGTTACTATTGTAAATGGTATTTTTTTTAATTTCCTCTTCAGATTGCTCATTATTGGTGTACAAAAATGCTACTGATTTTTGAACATTGATCTTATAGCCTGCGACATTACTGAACTCCTTCATAAGTTCAAGAAACTTCGTTGTATATTTCGCAAGGCTTTCTATGTATAGGATCATGTCGTCTGCAAATAATGAAATGTTTACTTCTTCTTTTCCAATCTAGATGCCTTTTATATCCTTTTCTTGCCTCAGTGCTTGAGCAAGTACTTCTAAGACAATGTTAAATAGGAGTGGTGATAGTGGGCATCCTTGTCTTCTTCCCAATCTCAGAGAGAAGGCTTTTAGGATTTCACCATTGAAGATGATGTTAGCTTTGGGTTTTTCATATATATGCTTTATCATATTCAGAAAGTTTCCTTCTATTCTATCTTTTGCAGTGTTTTTATCAGGAAAGAATGCTGTATTTTGTCGAATGCTTTTTCTGCATCTATATAGATGATCATGTGATTTTTTTCTTTCAATCTGTTTATATGGTGAATTACATTGATTGATTTTCTTACATTGAACCATCCTTGCATACCTGGGATGAAACCCACTTGGTCATGTTGTATAATCCTTTTGATATGTTGTTGAATGTGATTAGCAAGTATTTTGTTGAGGATTTTACCATCTAGGTTCATTAGTGAAATTGGTCTGTAATTTTCCCCTCTTGTGGTATCTTTGTATGGTTTTGGTATTAGGGTAATGTTGGCATGGTAGAATGAGATAGGCAATATTCCTTCTACTTGTATTTTTTGGAAGAGCTTAAGCAGAATTAGTGTTAGCTCTTTCCAGAATGTTTCATAGAATTCAGCTGTGAAGCCATCTGGTCCTGGGCTCTTCTAAGTAGGGAGGTTTTTGATGACTGAGTCTATCTTGTTACTTGTAATTGGACTGTTGAGTTCATCAGTTTCTTCTTTCATCTATGTAGGCTGTTTGTGAGTTTCTAGAAACTTGTCCATTTCCTCTAAATTATCATTCTTGTTGGCATATAATTTTTCAAAGTATCCTCTTATGATACTCTTTATTTCTGTGGGGTCAGTAGTGATGTCCCCTTGTTCAGTACTTATTTTGTATATTTGCATCTGTTCTCTCTTTTTCTTTGTTAGTCTGGCTAAGGGTTTGTCAATTTTATTGATCTTCTCGAAGAACCAGCTTTTGTGTTGTTTATTTTTTCTAGTGCTTTCTTATTCTCTATTTCATTTAATTCTGATCTAATCTTTGTTATTTCCTTCTTTCTACTTCCTTTGGGTTTAGTTTCTTGTTTTTTCAGTTCCTCCAAGTGTCCAGTTAAGTTTTGAATTTTAACTCTTTCTTCTTTTTTTAATATGTGTATTTATGGCTATGAACTTCCCTCTCAGGAAAGCTTTTGCTGCATTCCAGAGATTTTGATATGTTGTGTTTTCCTTTTCATTAGTTTCAAGCTAGTTACTGATTTCTTTTGAGATTTCCTCCTTGACACACTGTTTGTCTGAAAGTGTGTTGTTTAACATTCATATCTTTGTGCCTAATCTGTTTCTCTGGCCCTTAGTGATTTCCAATTTCACTCCATTGTGGTCTGAGAAATTACTGTGCATAATCTCAATCATTCTGAATTCATTAAGAGTTATTCTGTGACCTCACATGTGTTCTATCTTGGAGTATGATCCATATGCAGTCGAGAAAAATGTAAATCGTGCTGTATTTGGGTGTAGTGTTCTGTATATGTCTATTAAGTCCATGTTCTCTAATGTATTGGTGAGACCCTTTGTTTCTTTATTGATTCTCTGTCTGGATGTTCTCTCTAATGGTGATAATGGTGTATTAAAGTCCCGCAGTATAATTGTAGAGGCATTTATTTCTACACTAAGTTTTTCCAGAGATTTCCTCATGTATTTTGAGGCGCCCCGGTTGTGTGCATAAATGTTTATGATTGTTCTCTCTTCTTGAGAGATTACCCCTTTGAACTAATATACAGTGTCCATCATTGTCTCTTACAATAGTTTTGCATTTAAAGTCTATTTTGTCTGATATTAGAATGGCTACTCATGCCCTTTTTTGGCTATTGTTACCTTGTAAAATTGTTTTCCAGCCATTCACTTTCAGCCTCCTTGAATCCCTGGGTCGAAGGTGGGTTTCTTATAGACAGCATAGAGATGGGTCATATTTTCTTATCCATTCTGCCAATCTGTGTCTCTTGAGTGGTTAATTTAATCCATTAACATTCACTGCTATTACTGGCAATGAATTTTTTACTTCAGCCATATTTTCTTTTGGTTAATGTATGTCATATATTGTTTGTTTCTGTTTTTGTCTTTTTAGTTGTTTTTAAACTCTCCTCAAACTCTCTCTACCTTGTTTTTTCCTTTCAACTTGTAGAACTTCCTTTAGTATTTCTTGAAGTGCAGATTTCTTATTGACATACTCTCTTAATTGTGGTTGACGTGTGAATATTTTGAACTCTCCATCATTTTTGAATGCAATTTTGCTGGATAGAAAATTTGTGGCTGGAAGCTTTTTTCTTTTAGTGCTTTGTCTATGTCATACCCCTGTCTTCTTGCCTCCATGGTTTCAGATGAGAAATCAGCACTTAATCTTATTGTGCTTCCCTTGTATGTGATGATTCTCTTTTCTCTTACTGCTTTGAGTATTTTCTCTTTGTCTTGAGCATTGGACCTTTTGACAAGTATATGTCATGGAGTTAGCCTGTTGGGATTTATATTGCTTTGGGTCTGCCGTGCTTCCTGTATCTGCACATCCATCTCTCTCAATAGGGTTGGGAAGTTTTCAGCCATTATTTCCTTCAACACACCTTCTGTTCCCTTTCCCTTCTCTTTTCCTTCTGGGATGTCCATAATGCATATATTTGTGTGTTTTGTGTTGTCAGTTAAATCCCTGAGTTCCTGCTGGATTTTTTCTATCTTTTTTGGATTTTTTCTATCTTTTTTGTGTATCTGTTCTACTATCTGTTTGATTTCAGGTGTATTGTCTTCCACATCACTAATTCTTTCTTCTGCCTGTTCAAATCTGCTGTTATGTGAATCCAACATCTTTTTAATTTCTTGGATTGTGCCATTGATGACCATCATATCCTTTTTGTGTGTGTGTATGTTTACAATTTCTTCAGTATTTTCACCCAGTGTCTTCTTTATATCCTTGATCTCTTCCTTCACTTCATTAAGTTGGTCCATGATATTTGTTTGGAAAGTTTGAATAGTTTTTTGAAGTTCTGCATCTCTTCCTGGTTTTTAGTTTGTTCATTACACTGGTCCATGTCTTCCTGTTTCTCAGTGTGGTTGTTAATTTTTTGTTGCCCTCTAGTCATCATTTTATCTTGATGGGTTTATTCAGTTGATTAGCTTCTCTCTCTGCTCTAGAGTTTTATTTAGCTGGTGGTTCTCTGTGTGTGTTAAGTTTTCTTTTTGACACTTTTTCTTCTTATTTTATTTTCTTGCTTCTTTCTATGTTCCCTTGAAGGCAAAAGTTAGGGCCAGAGGAATGAAAAGATGTGAGAAAGGAATAAGGATAATAGTAATATTGATAGAAGTTAAAAGAGGGGCCAAATAATACTTAGTGAAACTAATATTGAACTCATGTAGGCAGTGTAGAGTAATAGGAAAAAAAATTGGAGCACCTACAATAGACTGGGAAACCAAAGAGAGGAATATATATATAATGATTTAGAAGGCTAGAATGATGAGGAGGGAGACAAAGAGTGAAGAAAGGGCTGAAAGAAAAAAATTAATATTAATTAAAAAAAGAAGAAAACAGAAAAGATAGAATAGAAATTGATACTCTTAAGTTGTGGGATAATGAAGAATCATGGTGTGTAAGAACTACAACAGAAAGCAGAAGGCAGAAAGACAAAGGAAGGGGAATAGATAGCTTGGGAGGCAAAATCAATATAGACAGAGAATGGGAAATTACTGAAGAAGAAGCACATCCAAGAAGAGACAAGTTAGCAGCGCCTAATTAAAAAGAAAAAAAAAGAAGGAAAAAAGAAGGGGGGTGGGAGGAAAGAGGAAAGAAAAGCAAGAGACAACAAATAAACAGAGAAAAACCAAACAACCACACAAGCAAGCAGTCAAACAAAGCTAAGGAGAAAAAGTGTTCCTTCTAGTGTCCTTGTGGAACCTCTCAGCCTGCTTGTGTTTATCAATCTATTTCCCTACAGGGTTCTAGGTGCAGGTTTTGAGGCAGATTTTAGCAATTAAACTAAATTAAAAAGAAGAATTCGTTTTTTAAAGTGACTGTCTCCTTTTTTTTTGATGAAATAAGGGATCCAAAAGAAGTTCTCTTCTAGACCACCCCCTTCACCAAAGGGACCCTAACTAAGCTCGTGGAAACTAATCAAGCACTTCCCACTTCCTGGCCTCCCCGGAGGAGCTGAAGCTCTGATGCTTGTCAGTGCAGAGTGATAACATTGGCTGACTCTGCCCCCTCTGGAGGCAAGCCTGTGTCACCGGGCTGCTGGGTAAATCAGACTTCCTCATTAGATTTGCCTCTCCCTCAGCCTGGTGCTTCTTCAAGCCAGCTTATCTGCTTCCCAAAGCTTTGAGGGAGTCCAGGCTGCTAAATCCACTGAAGGTAAACCCCTCTCCACCTTCTGTAGAACCCTCCCACTCTGGGAGAATGCTCCCTCACACCAGGAGCAGGAGTCACCGGTGCGGGAGTCATGGCTCAAACCAGCCTTTTTCCCTGATGGTGGGGCTCAGCTGTCTGTGTTAACCACCACAGGCAGGATTAAAACTCACGAATCTCTACCGATCAGTCCATGCCGTCGGTATGCCTGCAGATACATGTCCCAAGCTTTTCGCTCCATGCGCCCACAGCATAGACCCCCGGTGCAGGACCTTGTCCACAATTGGCCATCCTCAGAGAGCTACTCAGTGAGTGCCCTCCTAAACTGACGCCATATTGCCTCTCATGGTAGTAGTTTTCATTTGTAGTATCAGTGAGAGGATAAGCTCAGATTGAGAGAGTCTGAATTTTATTTGATCTTGGCCAATCTCTCACAAAAATTGACTGTCAGGCT
This sequence comes from Cabassous unicinctus, assembly GCA_029593785.1. Classification (NCBI taxonomy): domain Eukaryota; kingdom Metazoa; phylum Chordata; class Mammalia; order Cingulata; family Chlamyphoridae; genus Cabassous; species Cabassous unicinctus. The sequence goes on from JAQZBX010024406.1 coordinate 21,885, forward strand.
GGCTGGAATGGAGAGCAGAAAGATACTGCACTACTCCTGATGTGAGGTTGTGGGGTTGATGGGCTTTGAAAAAAAGGAAGTGGAACAAGTGGGAGAGGATTACACTTTCTGAGTATATAATTTTTATTGTGAAACCTAAAATAGATATATTTTTTATTGTATAATGCCTCATTTATTTGTTATGCTTATCATATGATCATGGGTTTAACTATTTGTTCAGATTATTTTTGAGCTTTAATTTTTGAGAGAAATTAGTTTTAAACCTACAATTCTTAAACCAGAAAAATAATATTACATTTAGAGTGCCACAACAATCAACAAGCAAACACACATTCCAGATAGGCAAGATATCCACCTTCTCATAGATTGATGCTTTGATTCTGTAAAGACATTAGGTAGGAAACTGATTCTCTTAAGAATTTGAATATTTCTCCACATTCTGAACCCCAGTTGAGTTACATGTGCTACAGGCTCAATCCACTAAAATTCACCATTAGTTTTATTTTCCCTAGTTTATCTCCTTGTCACTGTATGACATTAGAGAAGTCTCTTTACTAATAGTGCTTTGGAATTTTACAAGTATATAGCATAGCACAAGATTTTTACTACTATTTTTAACTTATGGTTGTGTTTTTTCCCTGTGGATCCTTTTTTTTTAATTCATTTCCTTCATTCTAAGAATGACCTTATTTTATTTTATTTTTATAATTTCCCCCTACCCTATTTCTTTCCTCTTTCTGGAATTTTATTAATTTGATTTCCATCATTGATACTATTTTTAAACATTTCTCTCCAATTTTCAATGTATCTGATTATAGCATAGACTTTAGGAATGTGCCTTAGCACTTCTTACCAAAATTTCTATAGCACAATTTTATTTCTGACATAAATTTTTCACATATTAAGAACTCCCTCTAGTTTTCTGAGTTACTTTTTTACCATCACTCATTGGAAGGATTCTCCTCTTTTTTATGTTTTCTGAAGAGGTCTTTTCCTACAAGATTTAAGTTTTTTTCTTCTATTATCTGCAATGCATATTTCTTCTGGATTCTTTATCCTGTCAATTTTATGATTGTACTTTGGCTCTGTCTCTAAATTAGAGACTTTCCACAAGCATATGGTAAACCTAGGGTGTGAGAGGAAGAAATTTAATGCAAATGTAATGTGCGTCAACTGGGCTTGTGAACAGCTGAAATTCATTGATCAAGGATGTGGAGATTTTAAGGGGTCTTAGAGGAGTCATAGATGTAATATCTCTATTAATCGAATGCCCTTTATTTAACAATACCTCATTTATTAATTATACCACCTCCACAAAAAGAGATCTGAGAATAAACACCACTGACCACCCTTATCTCCTTCTCTCTGATTTCATGAAAGGTCATCTCTTAGCCAAATTCTAACCAGAATCCAAGAACACTGAGCTCCTTGATGCACTCCAAGACGTTTAGACTCCAGGTAACTAAGCAGGCTGGAGAAGGCTAAAAGATGGCTGAAAGGGTAAACTAAATATCTACTCACCATTTATAGATATCTTTTATATATCCAGCTTGGAATAAATTGTTCTTTCTGAACATGTGGATTCAAATTTTTTACAGTTTTAATGAAATGTCAGTAATTGGCAATTAAAAAACCTTCTTTTCTTTTTTATTATTCATAATCATTAACTTATTGTATATTTATTTTGTGTGTTGTGTATATATGCACTTGAGCATGTGTGTGTGAAATTTTATTTCCTTCTCTCTGTGATGTTCAGGGTAATTTCTCAGGTTTATCTTCAATTTCTTTAACTATTTTATCTTCTATTTTCATTTTTATTTGATCTTTGGTTAAAGCAATAATCTGCTTCAATTTATACAAATCCCACATATTTCTTTATCTATTTTTCTAATCTGTATGGCCAATTTTCATCTTCACATTTGCTTGTTATTCTTCTTTTATATTTTTTCTATGAATTTTTTATTTTAAAATTTATTTTTATTTTCAAAGATGCTTTAGATTACATAAATGTTACATAAAAATTATAAGGGATTCCCATATGCCCTACTCCATCCTCTTCCCATACTTTCCCACATTAACAACATGCTTCATTTGTGTGGTTCATTTGTTACAAACTGACACCATTTTGAAGCATTGTTAGTAACCATGGACTAGAGTTTACATTATACTTTACACTTTGTCCCACACAATTTTGTAAGTTATATAAAATATACAATGGCCTGTATCCATCACTGCAATACATATTTCATTATGTTCTAATTAGAGTAATTGTATTACATAGACTTCTTGTATATTGATAAATCTGTTTATCTGTTTTGTTTTGCTTGTTTTTTATAAAATATTTTAATAAATCAAAAAGATAAAATCAGATAACAACATAATACATGTAATAGTGATAAAATAAAATTGAATCAGGAAAACTTTGAGATAAAATGTAATACATTATTAACTTACTAAAATATTTTTAATTTCTTTTTTCAAAGTAGACAAAAATGTTAACTCTGAATATTATATCAGTAGTTTTTTTAAAACATAGTTCAACTAATGTTTCTTCAGTGTATTTGTCTAAATCTTGTTACTGCCAAATCCTATTGTAGGTAGTGAATGTATACTAGCAGAATGCATTCGTGTTCAAAAATATAAATTAATATGAGGCAGAAAATTTAAAATTTTTAATCATTTAAAATAAATTACATTGTGGTAATAAGTTAAAACTTCAAAAGAATAAATATTTTATAATTGTTTTTAATTATTTATGGTTGTGCTTCATGTTGAAATCAGTATTTAGCTGAAGTTGAGTGCAAAGTGATTATTGCCATTATATGTAAACTGTATGAGAGGTGATATCTAAGATATAAGCAAAACTATGTTTTTAATTAAATATTTTAGCATAAACATTCAAATATATAATATAACAGAGCAGATAGAAAATAAATGTTTCAGACCAATTAGATATTTTATTTCTCACAATATCTCATTCTTTCTTTATTTTCTTTCCAACACTTCATTACATCTACATTGAATGATTTTATATTTCTTATATATAATTGCAATTATTTTTCTCCTCCATGTGGGAAAGTATATCATCTACATAAAATTTATTTTCATAAAAGTAAGTATTCCCAGACAGGACATTTTTTTTATTTAAGTACTCCTGCCCTATACATAATGAAATAACTAGAAGTACAAAATTAAAGTATTATGACATGTTATGAGTGCTATTCACCAAACATTTCTAGAAATATTAGAATTTTGAGGTAGTCTGATATCCAATATTTTGCTTTTACCACTATTAACAAGTTAATTTCTCTTATTTGATGTCAAAATATTTTCCTATTTAATATTACTTAAGTTCTTAGTACTTTCTTTGCAAATGAAATAAAAAAATTTTTACAATCATAACTACTTCTTGCAAGCTTCCCCTGCAGTATATATTTTTAAAAAGTGAATTTCTTCATCTCATGCATATAAAATGTTTTCATTCAAGTTACATCGAGGCCACTTACCTATATTAGAAAGTTATTATTCTGATACTAACTAGGAATCACAGTGGCATGCTTTATGTATTTACTTGAATGCTGATAGTATTTACTGAAGTTTCCATGCTGATTAAACCAGGTGGCAATCACTGTTAACACATGATTATCCATCACAAAATAATCACAGATATCAAAGATATTGAAATAGGAAATTATTGGCCTTCCAAACTTTGGAATGTGACACAAGCCATCTAGAGAATTTGTTTGAATACAGGGGCTTAAATCTTCTATAAATGCAGAGATACTGAAATGGGAGTCAAATAGGAAAAACAATGTTGACATGAAGGTCAATAATCATGTTCCATATTATTTATGGTATCAACAAATATTTCAGTGACAAAGACAGGAAATATTCCAGCTATTAGAAAATATAAACAAAATGTATTTGGCCATTTTAAAAATATATTTCCAAAGCAGATGAATGAGTATGTATATATGTAAGTATAAAACAATACACAGATGAAAATAAAAGGTCAATTCAAAAAAAGTTAGTGGTAAATTAATAAATTACGAACTCTAGTAGGTTTTCTGAAGATATTGAAATTCTGTATTTAACTCTGTTTCCACATCACAGATTTAAGTGAGAGATAATATTGGTTAAAGTGTTAAAATACCATCCACCAAAATTGAAGTTAATTATTTCTTTGGAATAAATTTTTGGAAAGTAATAAAAGCAAGAGCTAACAGAAGCCAAAATCATTCTTCACATTTTCTCCTATAATTTCTAAGCAATGTCTCTTTCTTGGAAAAGACTTATATCCTACAAATTTATAATTCAGCTAAGGCCATGAGGCAGAAAATTATATGATAATCACAAAGAAATACCAATCCCCATGAATACAGTTAGCTGGTAGAAGTTGCCAAGTTGGTTTCTAGCATCATATTTCTCCTCCTGTTCCTTGAGCCAGAGTTCAGAAAGGCAGTGTTAAAAGGGATTAAAGAGGACCCAGAAAGTGTTGAACATCTTTTTAAAAAGGGAATAGAGGAGGCATTGGAATGCCTGCCAATAGGGGAATTCCTAAAGCCACAAGCAAGCACAAGCCCATGGAAAAAAGCAGGCTATATTGCTCCATGCAGGGTCTGATAAGAAATAGTGAAACCTTCACTTTGCATTTGCCATAGACTGATCTGGATAAAAGTGCTAAATTCTCAAGACAACCACCAATTAAATTCAAGCTAATTGGCAAAGAAAATGGAAGGTACTTTTTGCTTGTTTGTTTTTCTTAGCTACTTACAATCAAGGAAATCTCTGTAATATCACCATCTGGATGGAAACACAAGAAACAGACAACTCAAAGGCTAAGTTTCAGATATTAAACTTTAAGGTACTAAAATGTACAGTGAACAAAAATAGATTAGAAGACACAGAAACAAGAAATGATGTCCAAAGCAAAGTAACAAGATAAAAATATAGAAACTATTGAGAGGACTGAATTTAAGACATACCAGAAAAAGACTTAAAAAAAAAAATCCACAGTATTCTCAAAGAGATAAAGAAAAACATAGAGGAAGATCTAAAGGATGTGTGGAAAACAGTGAATAAGCAATTTGAGAATCTCAATAATATGACAGAAAATTTTAAACAGAACCACTTGAGATTAAGTTCACAATACCTGAAATGAAAAAATCCCAGGAGGATTTCAGTAGAAAATTGGAGCTGGCAGAAGAAATAATCAGTGATCATGAAAACAAGACAATTGAAATGATTTGGGCTGAAAAGCAGATAGAAAAAAATGAAAAATACAAATACTGCTTAAGCAACAGTTGGATAACATAGAATAACCCAATGTATGAATTATGGGGATCCCAGAAGGAGAAGAAAGAGAAAAATTGTCAGAATGAATTTTCAAAGTAATAATGACAGAAAACTAGTCTATTTTAATGAAAGGCATGAATATACACATTTATGAATTTCAACAAACCTCACACAGGATAAACTCAAAGAGAAACATGCCTAGAAACTAATAAATCACACTTTCTAGTACCAAGAACAAGTAGTGAGCTCTGAAAGCTGCAAGAGAAAAGCAATGAGTTATATTCAAAGGAATCCCAATAAGATTAAATGCCAATTTTTCATCAGAAACCAAGGAAGAAAGAAGGCAGGTGGGACAAATATATAAAGTGATGAAAGAATATGATTATCAACCAAGAATTTTATATCCAGTGTGACAGTCTTTCAAAAATGAGGAAGAAATGATGACATTCCTAGGTAAGCAAAAACTGAGGAAGTTTATCTCCACTAGTCCTACCCTCCAAACATTACTAAGGGGGTTGTTGCACATGAAAGGAAAGGACACTAGACAGTGTATCAAAGAGTCAAAGAATAAATACAAGGTTAGGAGTGGGAGGGGGTGATGTATATGGGAATCCCCCATATTCTTTATGTAACATTTATGTAATCTAAAGCTTCTTTAAAAATAAAAATAAAATAAAAAAGAACCATTGATTGTGGGAACATGGCATAGGATTAGGCAGATAAGGCTCAGTGCTTTCACAAAACACAACAAAGAAGGAGCCAAAAGCTGCCCGAGGGACCTGCTTTGTAGGTCAGTATACAAGGACATTGCTTGACACCTCCCAGGAGGTTGAGGGACAGAAAGACAAAGAAGCTAAAACAACAATCTGCAAGTTACTAAACCTCCCAGCTGCTGGGAAGGTCCCCACCCATCCCTGAGATATTCAGCAGGGGTAAAACCCCAGGTTCATGGCAGCTGACTGAGAGGAGAGCAGATGTCTTCCTCCCTGCCACCTGTAATGAGGGAAAAGGGAGGGGGAGTCGTGGGGCTTTTATTCAGTGAATTTGGCCAGCAGAGCCCACATTGAATCTCAGCTCTGCCCAGATAACACAGAAAAACTGAGAGAGAGATACACCTCCATGGAAAGGCATGCCAGCAACCACCATCTGATGGCCTGTCTGGAAATTACATGGACAAAACTGCTTTTAGAGCTGTCTCTACCACACCTCAGGGAGAAAGTTTGCACCCCAGTAGTGAGTCCCTGGCATGACTTTGGTAACAGGCTAGGCAATTTAAAAGACTTAGGATAAGTTGAAACAAATATCAAAGAGCTGTGAAAAAATAATAAAAATAGGCAAGAGAAAGAAATTGGGCATTAGAGTACATTCAACAACATATTAGAATCCTACATATCACCAAAAAATTACAAGCCATTCTAAGAAACAGGGAGAGATGGCCCAGGCAAAGGAATAAACCAAATATCCTGAAGAGATATAGGATTTGAGAAAATTAATCAATGATAATCACACAACAATCCTAAACCAAATTAAGGAATCAAAAGAAAGTATAACTAAAGAGATAAAGGATATTAAGAAGACACTGGGTGAGCATAAAGAACATTTTGAAAGCCTGAAAAGAAAAGTAACCAAACTTATGGGAATGAAAGACATGATGGAAGGGATTAAAAATACATTAGCGGCACATAAGAGTAGATTTAAACTGCTTGAAGACAGAATTAGTAAAGGAGAAGAGAAAGAGAAGAGAATGGAAAAAAATGGAAGAGGGTCTCAGGGAACTGAGTGAAAACACAAAACACAAAAACATGTGCATTATTGGTGCTCCAGAAGGAGAAGAAAATGTAAAAGGGGCAGAAAGAATGCTTGAGGAAATAATGACTGAAAACTTCCCTACTCTTATGAAAGACATAAATATCAATATCCAAGAAGGACAATGCACCTCAAAGAAAATAAACATGAATAGACCTACCCTGAGACACATACTGTTCAGACTGACAAATATGAGAAATAAAGTGAAGATCCTGAAAGCAGCAAGAGAAAAGCAAGGCATCACATACAAGGGAAACTCAATAAGATTAAGTGCCGTCCTCTCATCAGAAGCTATGGAGGAGAGCAGGAAGTGGTATGATATTTTTAAGGTATTGAAAGAGAAAAACTGCCAGCCAAGAATTCTTTATTCTGCAAAGCTGCCCTTCAAAAATTAAAGAGAGTTCAAAATCTTCACAGACAAACAAAAATTGATAGAATATGTAATCAAAAGACCAGAATTACAAGAGATACTAAAGGGAATGCTGCAGCCTGAAAGGAAAAAACAAAGGTGAGAGACTTGGAGAAGAATGTAGAAATGAAGAATACTAGGAAGGGAAAAGAGGTAGACTATGGTATGATACAAAAATTGTAAGCCAAGTGTAAACATGGGTGAAGTAAGTAATGCCTTTACATTTATAACATTGAATGTTAATAGCTTGAACTCCCGAATCAAAAGACACAGACTGAGAGAATGGATTTTAAAAATGACCCATCTATATGTTTTTTACAAGAGACTCACTTAACATTAATGACACAACCAGGTTAAAAGTGAAAAGCTGGAAAACGATATTCCATGCAAATAGTAAAGAAAGAAAGAAAAAAAAAGAAAAACAAAAAAGACCTGGAGCAGTAATACTAATATTGGACAAAATAGATTTAAAATGGAAAACTTTTATAAGGAATAAAGAATGTCATTATATATTAACAAAAGGTGCAATTCAACAAAAAGAAATAACTATTCTAAATATTTATGCATCTAACCTCAGTGACCCAAGATACATGAAACACACACTGGCAAAGCTGAAAGTAGAAATAGATGTCTCTACAATAATACATGAAGATTTCAATATGCCACTATCAGTATTGGATAGAATATCTGGAGAGAGTATAAATAAAGAAACAGAGAGCTTTAATAATATGATAAATGTACCAGACCTAACAGATATCTATAGAGCATTGCACCCCAAACAGCAGTATAGTTTACAAGT
>JAQZBX010024407.1:0-30197 GCA_029593785.1 Cabassous unicinctus
AAAAAAAAAAAAGCAATCATTAGAGAAGAAATAAATGAAATTGAGGGTAAAAATGAATAGAGATAATTTATATAACCACATTTTGATCTTTGAAAGGATCAATAAAATCAGCAACCCTTTTCTAGACTGAAAAATAAAATAAAAGAAGACAAATAATAAAATTAGAAATGAGAGGGGGCCATTAACAATGACCACACAGAAATAAAAAAGATAATTACAGGATAATGTGAACAACCACATGCCCCCAAATTAGACAACTTAGATGTAATAGACACATTCCTAAAAAAAAACACCCAAACAATCTTTACTTTTTTTAAGAAGAAAATTAAGACCTGAACAAATCCATCAAACCAAGCAGTCATCAAACAACTCCCCAAAATGAAAAGCCCAGGGCAAGATAGTTTCACAGGTAAATTCAACCAAGCATTCAAAGAAAATTTAATATGAATCTTAGTCAAGCTCTTAAAAAATTTTTGAAGAGGAAGGAATGCTACCAAACTCATTCTATGAAATCAATATACCTAATAGCAAAAACAGGTAAAGATATGAAAAAAGAAAACTTCAGACTCATTTCCCTAATGAAAATGGATGCAAAAATCCCCAATAAAAGACTTGCCAATTTAATCCAACACATTAAGAAAATTATTCATCATGATCAAGTGGCTTTTAAACAAGGCATGCAAGGGTTGTACAACACGAAAAAATCAATCAGTGTAATACACCACATTAAAAAATCAAAGAAGAAAAATCAATGATCTTATCCATTGATGCAGAAAAGGCATTTGACAAATTACAACATCCTTTCTTGAAAAAAATACTACAAAATATAGAAATTGAAGGAAACTTTCTCAACATGATAAAGTCCATATATGAAAAATTCACATGTAACATTATAGTCAATGGTGAAAGACTGAAAGCTTCCCCATTGAAATCAGGAATGAGAAAAGTTTGCCCACTTTCACCACTGTTGTTCAATGTAGTGCTAGGGGTTGTAGGAAGAGCAACCAGACAAGAAAAAGAAATAAAATACATCCATAAAAGAAAGTAAGAAGTAAAATTTTGCAATTTTCAGATGATATGATCTTACATCTAGAAAATCCTGAAGAGTTTACAATAAAGCTGTTGGATCTAATAAATGATTTCAGTAGACTGTCAGGATACAAAATCAATATGCATAAATCAGGAGTGTTTCTATTCATTAGTAATGCTCAATCTGAGAAAAAAATCAGGAAAATTTTCCTTTTACAATAGAGACTAAAAATATCAAATACTTAGGAATAAAGTTAACCAAGGATATGAAGCATTTGTATTTGGAAAACTACAATGCATTGCTAAAAGAAATTTTAAAAGACCTAAATAATTGGAAGTATACTCCATACTCATGGATTGGAAGCTAAATATCATTAAGATGTCAATTCTACCCAAATTCATATACAGAGTCAATGCCGTCTCAATAAAAAATCCATTTTTAAACAAATGGAAAACTCAATTATCAAATTCTTTTGGAAAGTTAAGGGGTCCTGAATAACCAGAAACATCTTAAAAAGGAAAAGCAAAGTTGGACAACTCTCACTTCCAAGCTTTTAATCATATTATCAAGCTACAGTGGTAAAAACAGCATGGTATTAAATATATAAATCTTAGCTTTCACTAAAATGAAGGAAAAGCCAGAGGCTGCCATGGGGACCTGCTTTGGGGTACAGCAAAACAGGACACTGCTTACCAACTCCCAGAAGAGTGAGGGTCAGAGACACAAAGAAGCCAAAACAAGGAACATAGACAACAGAAACAAAATGAAATAAGAAGAACAAAGCGTTAAAGAGAAAAATTAACACACACAAAAACAGCAATTTAAAAAACCCTAGAGTAAAGAGAGAAAATAATCAACTCAATAAACACATCAAAAAAATTAATAAAGATGAATATAGGGCAATAAAATATTACAATTCATACTAAGAAAGAGGAAGACATGTCCCAGCCCAATGAACAAACTAAAAAACCAGGAAGAGGTGCAGAATATTGAACAACTAATCAAAGCTTTCCAAACAAAAATCATGGGCCACCTTAATGAAGTAAAGGAAGACATTAAGGATATTTAGAAGACACAGAGAGAACATACTGAAAAAAATTGCAAACATACATAAAAAGATAATGGATATTATGGTGATGAATGGCACAATCCAAGAAATCAAAAAGAAACTGGAAGCACATAACAGTTGATTTGAACAGGTGGAGGAAAGAATTAGTGATGTGGAAGACAGTACATTGGAAATCAAATAGATAGTAGAACAGATAGATAAAAAAGATAGAACAAATCCAGGAGGGACTTGAGGATTTGAGTGACAAGACAAAACGCACAAACATGTGCATTATAGGCATCCCAGAAGGAGAAGAGAAGGAAAAGGGAACAGAAGGAGTGTTGGAGAAAATAATGTCTGAAAACTTCCCAATCCTATTGAGAGAGATGGATGTACAAGTCCAGGAAGTGCAGCACATCTCAAACAGTAAAATCCCAACAGGCCTACTCCAAGACATATACTCATCAATCTCTCCAATGCACAAGGCAAAGGGAAAATAATGACAGCAGCAAGAGAAAAGAGAACCATCACATACAGCAAAGATCAATAAGATTAAGTGCTGATTTCTCATCTGAAACCATGAAGACAAGAATGCAGAGGTATGATATGGTTAAGAAACTAAAAGAAAAAAAATACTTCCAGCCAAGAATTCACTAACCACCAAAGGTGGCATTCAAAAATGACAGAGAGTTCAAAATATTCACAGATAAACAGAGATTAAGAGAGTAAGCCAATAAGAAATTTGCACTTCAATAAATATGAAAGGGATTTCTGCAGGTGGAAAGGAAAAAACAGGAGAGAGTGAGAGAGTTGCAGGATTGTGTAAGAACAACTTAAAAGACAAAAAGAGAAATAAAAACAATATATCACATACATGAACCCAAAGAAAATATGGCTAATGTAAGTAATACCTTAAGAGTAATAGCACTGATTGTTAATGGATTAAACTCACTGGTCAAGAGACACAGATTGACAGAATGGATAAGGAAATATGACCCATCTATATGTTGTCTACAAGAAACCCACCTTAAACCTAAGGGTTCAAGGAAGTTGACAGTGAATGGCTGGAAAACAATTTTACAAGCAAACAGTAACCAAAAAAGGGTGGGAGTAGCTTAACAAACACTAGAAAAAAATAGGCTTTAAATTCAAGTCTATTGTAAGAGACAAAGATGGACATTATATATTAGTAAAAGGGGTAATGTTTTAAGAAGAAAGAACAATCATAAACATTTATGCACCTAATCAGGGCACCTCAAAATACATGAGGCAAACACTGGAAAGAAGAAGTGGAGACATAGATGCCTCTACAATTATATTGGGGTCTTTAATACACCGTTATCACCATTAGACAGAACATCTTGACAGAGAATCAATAAACTAAAAACAACTCTGAATAATACATTACAAGATCAGGACCTAATAGACATATATAGAATGCTACACCCAAATACAGTGGGATATGCATTCTTCTCTAGTGGACATGGATCATACTCCAAGACAGACCTCATGTTATGACACAGAACAATTCTCCATGGTTTCAGAAAGATTGAGATTACACACAGTCATTTTTCTGATGACAATGGAATGAAATTGGAAATCACTAAGGACCAAAGAACCAGATTAGGCACAAAGATATGGAAGTTAAACAATACAGTCTTAGACATACAGTGGGTCAAGGAGGAAATTTCAAAAGAAATCAGAAACTACCTTGAAATGAATGAAAATGACAACACAACATATCAAAACCTATGGGATGCATCCAAAGCTGTACTGAGATTGAAATTCATAGCCATAAATGCATATATCAAAAAAGAAGAAAGAGCTGAAATTGAAGACCTAAATGCACAACTGCAGGAATTGGAAAAACAACAACAAACTAACTCCAAAGGATGTAGAAAGAAGGAAATAACAATGATTAGAGCAGAACTAAGCAAAAGAGAAAATGAGAAAGTACTAGAAAAAATAAACCAAACCAAATGCTGGTTCTTCGAGAAGATCAATAAAGTTGACAAACCCTTAGCTAGACTAACAAAGAAAAAGAGAGAGCAGATGCAAATACACAAAATAAGAAATGAGGTAGGGAATATCACCACTAACCCCACAGAAATGGAGAGCATCATAAGAGGATACTTGGAAAATTTATATGCCAAGAAGAATGATAATTTAGAGGAAATGGACAAATTCTTAGAAACTCACAAGCAGCCTACATTGATGAAGGAAGAAATTGATGAACTCAACCACACAAATACAACTAAAGAGATAGAGGCAGTCATCCAAAACCTCCCAACTAAGAAGAGCCCAGGAAAAGGTGGCTTCACAGGTGAATTCTACCAAACATTCTGGAAAGAGCTAACACTAATTCTGCCTAAGCTCTTCCAAAAAATAGAAGTAGAAGGAACATTGCCTAACTCATTCTATGATGCCAACATTACCCTAACACCAAAGCCAAACAAAGATTCCACAAGAAAGGAAAAGTTGGAATCAACCCAGGTGCCAATCAATAGATGACTGGATAAACAAAATGTAATAAATACATACAAAGGAATATTACTCAGCTGTATGAAAGAATAAAGTGCTTACACATGATGACATCAATGAATCTTGAAGACTTTATGTTGAGTGAAGCAAGCTAGGCATTGAAAGATGAACAGTACAGGACCTCACTGATATGAATTAAGGAAATTAAGCAGTGTCAGAAAGCTATTGTCTGTAAGATAGGTACATAAGAAAGAGAAACAGAAGAGAAAGTTGTGAGTCATCACCCATACGGATGTAATAGGTGGTAAAGTGATAGAGTGTAGTTGTGTATTGAAGGGATAGGACAGGTGGGTAGTGATATTATTGGCTTCGGTGGTGTAGGGTTGATAGGTGGGTAGATTGAGAAGGGTGGATTGGTATACCTGGCATACTGGTGGGAGAGATGGGAGAGGGACAAAGTGAACACTTGGGATTTGTTGGTATAGGGTTGAAAGTACAGAGGTGGGAATGCTCTTAAGGCAATATGATAAGGAGGAGTCACTGGTTTAGGGTGTTGGTTGGGGGGGGCATTTGGCACAGGTTGCATCTGGAGCAGACTTCTAGGGGTGTATAAGTGTTCATACTGTCATAGTGTGTTGTATAGGTGGGTGGAGACCCACATAATGAGCATGAAGGAGTTGGATTCCCATTTTTCAGAGGACTGATTCATTCAGAAATAGACAGGCTGGGGTCTCTCAAGAGCAAGGGTGGTTCTGAATAGGGGAGGACAAAACAGTGTGTTAAGACATGTTTTGCATGTAACTATGCATCTTGTCATCCCATGAGTCAAGCCAGGGTATCATCGTGGGCCCCAGGGTGATGAGGAGGGAGGAACAGAATAGATCAAACAGGGGGTATTTAGTGGTCTTTGGAAATATTCCTCATTACATTACAGTGATGGAACAAGGACATCGTAAATATCATCAATATTTATAAGTGTTTTATCTAAAATGTAAACTGTAGTGTAAACCATGACAATATTTAGTGGTTATATTTCAGTATTTGTATATCAGTTATAACAATGCTACCATCCACATATAAAAAGGTTTTAATATGAGATGAAGAATGGGGGAGGAGTTTGGGTATATGAGAGTCTCTTGTATTCTGTGTGTGACTTTGCTGTGACCTAAAAATTCTTTGAAAACAACATGAAAAATAGTGAAAAACTGGGGAATAAGTGGTGGAAGGTGCCACGATACAGACTCGACACCAGCTATTGCAGTGATAAAAGGAAAAACGTAAAAAAAATTTTTTTCCTAATTTTTAAAATATTTTTCATTTTTAAAATATCCCAACCTTTTAATTTAATTTTAGTGTTAGGTTTTTTTTTAAGTTTTCATGTATTTTATCTCATACATTTAAACTTATCATTATTATTTCATTTTCCTATTAATTGTATTTGGCTATTGCTTTGGCTTCATCTTTAAAGAAGCTTTGGATCACAGATGGGTTACAACTGGGGTGGGAGAGGATTGTTGGTGGGGGGTGTCAGGGAAGGGGCATGCATGGGAGGAAGTTCACCTGAACATACATACAAGGTATATAAAATTGCTTAAATGTTCATGGAGCATTGTCACAGTGGAGAATCACTCAATAAATGAGAGAATAGTGAATTCCCATCCTGGGGAGCTCTGCCACATTCTCCAAGGGAGCAACAACAGACCCCAAGTGCAGGGGTAGTGTCTGGCAAAGGAGGATGATCCACTGATGGGCCCTCGTTATTGATGACTAGCCTTACAAGTCTTTGCTCTTGAATTTGACACTTAGCTTATTGTTATGGGGTGCCTAAGGGTTGCCTCCTGAGAGCCTCCTTGTTGCTCAAATGTGGCCTCTCTCTAAGCCAATCTCAGCATAGGAATACATTACTTTCCTCCCAGCATGGGGCATGACTCTCAGGGATGAGCCTCCCTGGCACCGAGGGATTGCTACCAAATGCCAACTGGCAATATGACTGGAAAAAGACCTTGAATAAAAGGGGGAAAAGGTAAAGACAAATGAGCTCATATGTCTAAGAGACTTCAAAGTGATTCAGGAGGTTTTCCCAGAGATAACACTTATGCACATCTCAGTAGGACCTCATAGATTTCTAAAGTAGATATCACCCCAAATAGAGGGACTCCTGATTGCTCTGGAGACACTGAGGTCCTATATTAGGGTGGATAGCTCTGGAGTTTGTTGCCTTGTCAGTGGACCCTACTTTGGAGTTTGTGCTCCTGAAAATGACAGAGTTGGACTCAACTATGTCTTCCCTGCACATGGTTAATCTGTCCCTTCTATTCAAACCTATACATGGTGCTGGAGTTTGTAGGTGTACATCCAGAGATTGGAGTCTTTGGGCTGTCCATGTGCCATCTGGGCCCAGAATTTTGGTGGAGCTGCAACTCCTACTCTACAGCTCAATGGACTCAACCAGGACACCTGATGGGGAGATGATGAGGACAGAAGCCATCCCAGGGAATGGAGAGAGTCTGAAGTTGCAGGCAGGATAATCCCATCTATCTTATCCATGGAATATAAGTGCCCTTTCACTTGGAGGTGGAGTGAACATCACCTTCCCAGACTCCTCAGGATTTGGGGGGAAAGCTATAGACTTCTGTGGACTTACTGGTATTCTGTTATAGACATATTGTGATTGAAGCAATGGAAGAAATTACAACATTAATGTGAATCCTGTGGTCACTAGTACTCTGGTGGCAGGGAAAGGGAAAAGCAGTTGTAATACAGGAGTTTTTTCAGGACTTGGGAATTGTCCTATTTGACATTGCAATAACAGATATAGGCCATTTGATATAATCATATAACATGCACAACTCTGTGTGAGTGAGTGTGGTCTACAATGTGAATTATGGTCCATGCTTAATGGCAAAGCTCCAGGATGTGTATATCCATTGCAGGTGAAGTGCCACACTAATGAAGGATGTTTTTGTGGGAGGTTGTGGGAAGTGTGTAAGGTGGGGCTCATGGGAATCCCTATAGTTTTTGTGTGACATTTATTTAATCTATGTATCTTTTTTAAAAAAATTTAAAAAATTCATTTAAAAATTGGCTAAGATTCAAATACTATATTTATGATTGCTATTATCTGTGCTAAATATTTTTCCCATTATTGGAGGGATTAAAATGATTAGGCATGTAGCATTAAGGTGCTTCATAAGCAAATTAAGTGAACTTTGTTTAAGTAGGCTCTCCTGACCACTGCTTTCATGGTGCAAATTAACCGAAGTTTTTTAGAGAACATCTGGTCCAGGTACTACTTGATATTGATTGAGTAAATTTACACGGTACCAACACTTGGTTCTTGTAATGCAGGAGGGTCAAGCTCGAGAAGGCTGACCAAATAACTTGATATTTCAGAGAAACTATGCAGGAGTCCAGTGTCAATTATATAATCCAGTAGCAGCCAGCCAGGACGAGTTCTGCACCACTTTTTGGGGGCTACAGGTGTATATAGAGAGGTGTATATGCACAAGCAGGGAACAGCATATTTTTGTGGTGCACAATTAATAACAAACTTGACTAGAGCCTACATGTGCAAATAGAGGTTAGACATCTTGTCACCTCTCTTACCCCTAAGAGGGTCAGGTTACTGGCTAGTTTAACCCCTCTCTTTCTAGCAATCTACACAAATAACTAGTGGGAGTAGGAAGTGGGCATTCCATGTCCCCACACAACCAACATTTGGTTCTATTATGGGGGTTTTAGATAATTTGCAAGAAAGTGTGAGGGATGATCGATATCTTCCCTCAGGACTAGTTATTGGTAAGTCCTGTAGGAGGAAAAACAGAATTGGTTTCTGGTTTAATATTTTTTTTTCTCCTGAATAAGAAACACAGGTTCTCAAATGGCTCCACTTAATATTTTCCTTTATGTTCAGGTGTGGTCTCCAGTTCAGGGCCTCCTTCATTTATCAGATCTGTTTGTTTAGTATGACGAACCCAGGGCTTGATTCTCTGTAACTTAAGAGAAGAATAAGGGGTTAATAATACTTTGTAGGGTCCTTCCCATTTTGGTTTTAGTTGATCTTCAGGGTGTTTATTTCTTGAAACTTTTAAAAGAACCTGATTTCTGACTGAAAAGGGGTGGAGGAGCATATCATGCTGGTTTAACAGTATGCAAACAACCTTTCTATTAGCAGGTAAGTTAACAGGTAGGGGAGTTTTATGTGGAAGTTTCTAAAACCAAACATTTTTCCATTCCAAATTCTTTGAGTTTTCTGCTGTGATATCAAAAATTTTTACTGGTATTTTTGTATAAACTGTGGCTTTATAACAATATTTTGGATGACTCCTACTTCCCATGGGTTTAAGATTCCCAACAGCAAGGCTGCATAGGCCAGTACTATGGCCAAATGACCTCATTTTCCCAGTTGGTGGGGTTTGAGGCATAAGCAACAACAGATTAGTAGTACTTCACCTTTTGGGCTGTATGGCTACTGGCCCTTTAACTTGTATTCTCAATGTTTGCATTGGTCCTGCTATTAGCATTTCAATTGGAGCCTGGGCTGCAGGCTGGGTTGCTGAATTTAAAAGTATTAAGATTGGATATAGTTTCTTAGTCCATTGGTGTAAAGATTCCTTATCATTTTTTAATTTTCCCTTTAAAAAGGCCATTCATCTTTCTATAGCCCATGCATCAGTGGGGTATAAGGTAGATGGAAAGTTTAAACAATATCCTGATTCATAGACCAAGACTGTATTCTTTATCACTGTTAGTTTGGGCTGAAACTCCATTTAGGGCACTTACTTTATTTAGGCAGTGAATAGTAGCTTGCTGATTACAAGTCCTGTGGCAGTTTCTGAGACAGTGAAAGCATACTGTGCCCCTTCTGAGAGTGGGATGTAATCCATTTGCTATCATGCTATCATGCTACTGGAATCTGTGCTTGGCCAATATGTCCCATCCAATAAGGTAAATGTCACAGTCATCAAAGTGAGCATGATGGACACTTGTGGGTCATGTCCATGAGCTGCTGGCAAGTAAGAGGTAGCTGTAACTACTGCCATAGGGTCTGGTAGCCACAAGTCTGCTTTTCCTGTGGAGATACTCTGCTACTTCTCAAATTTCAATGGTATGGTTTTAGATCTTTGCAAGGTCATCTGCCTAAATATTCCTGAGAGGTGTGTTATAGGAGTAGGCAGGGACATGAGAGCTACCTGTCATCACTGGTAGGTGTCCCAAATGCCCTTCCACAGATCTCTCCCACATGGAGGGCAGCCCATGAGAGTCCATTGTTCATAGTTTGGTTTTATTATCTGCAATTCACCCCTGGATTGAGATGGCAGTCTCCAGAGTCACCAGGCACTCCTGGGTTAAGCCCTCTACTTGCAACAGGGCATGGTATGCTGTACATAGTTGCTTTTCTTTAAGGCACTATATAATAATTTGGCCACCTTCAACAATTTGGATTAAAACCCAAGGGGTATTTGTTAGAATGTTGTTTTTGTCACAAATCTCACCCAAAGCTAATATTGGTGCTGGCTACATCCAATCCACAGAGTAAGTTAAGTTCCATCCCCCTTTACTGCTTGAGTTTGTGCCATTGCTCTCTTCAATTTTTTTTATAAAGCAGCCAGCTGGGTATCTTCCCATTACTATGCACAACATTTCCTGATTAACACATATAATATTTTTTTCAGGGAAGTTCTTAAGGCTTTTTTTAAAACTTTATTTTGTACATTTCATAATTGAATATGCAAACAACAATTAAAAAAGAAAAGAAAACACATTTGAATCAAAAACATATATTTCTCAATTAAATGTACTGGATACATATATTTTTTTAATCATACAATATGTTACACAATATATTTGGTTCATAGTAACGCAATCATGCAGTATTTGTCCTTTTGTGTCTGTCTTGCTTCGCTCAACATAATGTCCTCCTGGTTCATCCATGTTGTCATATGTTTTATGACCTCATTTCTTCTTACAGCTTCATAATATTCCATCATGTGAATACACCACAGTTTTTATCCAATCATCAGTTGATATACACCTGGGTTGTTTCCAACTATCAGCATTTGTGAATAATGCTGCTATGAACATTAGTGTAAAGATGTTTGTTCATGTCACTGCTCTCAGTTCTTCTGGGTATATACCCAGTAGTGATATTACAGGGTCACAAGGCATGTCTATATTAAGCTTATTTAGGAACTGCTAAACAGTCCTCCACAGTGGCTCTACCATTCTGAATTCCCACCAATGGTTAATAAGTGTTTCTATCTCTCCACATCCTCTATAACACTTGTAGTACTGTCTTTTTAATAGTGGCCACTCTGAGAGGTATGAAATGAAATCTCATTGTACTTTTGATTTGCATTTTCCTAATCATTAGTGATGTTGAACTACAATGGTTTTAGTATTTCAGCTAAATGAGGGATGAAGGGTTTCCAGTACACCAACAATCCCAGAAATGCCATTAATTGTTTTGGAGTTTCAGGATATGATAAGATTAAAGTACATAAGCTATTTTGATAAAACAGACTCTCTACTTTGTAAACTAACATAAGTACTTATTTAATTTTTTTGCCATTTAATAGAGCTCCTTTAAGAATTTCTTTTTTTAATTTAATATTACCATCCAGAGATATGAAAATATACACTGAACAAATAGACAAACACAAAAGAGTTAAGACACACAACAGAAACATAAAGGTCACTAATATGACTTATAATTCTTACTTTTTTGGTATGGATGTTTCCAAGTGCTTCACCATTTCATATCTTTGATTTTTACTGCTTTTAAGATATTTGACCAGGTTTGAAGGGGACTCATGCAGGATTAACCCACAACTTTTTAGTTTCTTTGCTTTTCCACAACTCAAAGAAGATTTGAACATATGGGACTTTTGCCCATTTTTCTTGCCATTTACAAAACAAGTTGAATTGCAATATTGTGTTAAAATGTAAAGGTCTATTTTCTGGCCAAATTTTCTGTCATCCAATCTGTATCTAGGCCACACTTCATTACAAAAAATAATTAATGTATGCTTCTATAACCCAGACCCCCTAATTTAGACCAATTTTTCAGGATGCATCCTAATGGTAAGCATTCAGGAACTGACACCTCATTTCCCATGGCAGCAGGAAGAAAAAGAAAGAGAGAGAACAGCCAAAACAAAGGCACAAAAGGCAATGGGCTTCCCTTTAAGTGAATGGGGGAATGGGACTCAAACTCATGAAGCCTCACCCTTCCTATCTGAACCTTCTCTACTTTGGCAAAGTGACGCAAATGCTAACTCATGGTTAGCCAAAACCAAAACCAAAATATTTAATAAAGTAATGAACTCACCTGCAAAGGGAAGGAGATAAATTGGTCCTCCATCCTAACTTCATGGGCCTTGGTTCTGTTGGTGGCTGGAAAGGGGCTCCACCACGGGTCAACCCTGAGTCCTCAGGAAAATCACAAATGGCTGCTGTGGTCAGGGATGTCTTGATGAAGATAACCCCTTCTGCAGTCCACTTTGGAAACATTCTCTGGATACTGTGTTTATTTATTTGGTCCTGGCAGAGTCACCAATTGCTGGGCCTCAAAGCTGGGCCTTTATGGATAGCCAGAGATGGTAAGAAGAAAATCAACATCAGAATTAGGTAAAACTCACATTTATTGTGGCTGCAGATACAAGGAGCCAAGGTCATTCTAAAGCAACTCAGACCTGACACCCTGCACTGCAGTTTCAATCTTGCTTAAATGCCTGTGTTTCTAATTAACATCTGTTTTGATTATGCCTTGGCTTTTGTGCATGTGGATGAACACACATACCTGGTTATGTAATTGTATGATTAGTGTGTTCAGGAAATCATGGTTGCACATACATTGCCTGATAATAAAAGGGGCAGATAACTCCACTCTAGGGTGGGAATTTTACTATGTTAATTAAGCAAGTTCAAGTGCGGACACTCATGGGCTTCTTATGTGCAGGTCTGGCCAATGGGTTGAAGCTGGTTTTCATATCTCATTTCTCTAGCAGGATGTTCTTGGCCACAAGAAACAGAATTTGGCACCAAGAGTGGGTTGCATTTTATTACCATCTAATTTACATCTGATTATTTCCTTTGTATCCTACTAACAGTGAGGGAAAGAACAAACAAAAATAAGGCACTTAGAACTTAAATCCATCATAGCCATAAGAAAAGACAAAGAGTGAGGCTAGACCTGAAGTAACCATATACAAAGACAAACTCAGTTTATAATCACCATCACAATAGCTGAAGTCTAGGCTAAATCCACCCTGTTATAGCAAATTAAGATATTATCCTTCTGCTGTTTTTTAATATAAAGGCAACTACATAATGATCTTAATTCTCAGGTAAAGTTTTTGTAAGTTTCCACTTAAAAACAATTTGTGCACTTCTGTTTATTAACTAAGCAACTAAAACAATTTTATTAGTAACAACTTTGCTAAGTTTTTCTGCTTTACCCCCAGTTGAGCTAATTCCATTTGTGAATTATATATCAAGTTTAATTGCAAATTGGAGAAAGATCTTGACCAAAAGGGGGAAATGGTAAAGAAAAATGAGTTTATATGGCTAAGAGACTTCAAAGTGAGTCCAGAGGTCATTCCAGTGGTTATACTTATGCATGTCTCAGCAGGATCTAATTGACTGCCACAGTAAATAGTACCTCTAATAGCAGGGCTCCTGAGGGCTCTGGAGACATCCAGATGCTATGCTCAGGGCAGATAGCTCAGGAGTTTGGTGCCTTGACAGTGGGCCATACTTTGGAATTGATGCACCCCAGTGTGACAGAGTTGGACTCAGTTATGTTTTCCCTACATATGGCTCTTCTGACCCTCCTATTGGAACCTGTAATTAGTACTAGAGTTGAGAGGTATACTTTCAAGAGACATAAATCTTTGGGCTGTCCTTGTGCCAGCTAGGCCCTGAATCTCAATGGAGTTGCAATACCTACTCTCCTATTCATTGGACTCACCCAAGACAACTAACAAGGAGATGATGATAGACAACAACCATCTCAAGCAACTGAGAAAGTCTACAACTGCCAGCAAGATAGTCCTATCCATCTGCCCTATGGGATCAAACTACCCTCTCAATTAGAGTTGGAGTGGACATCACCATCCCAGAATTCTCAGGATTGGGGAATGAGCTATGGACTAAAGTAGAGTTATTGGCATTCTACTATAGACTTATTGTGATTCTAGCAGTGGAAGGAGTTATATCATTGATGTGGAGGAGGCAGTGGCCACTGGAGGTTCTGAGGGCAGGGAGGGTGAAAAACTGGTGTCATATGGGGGCATTTTTGGTACTTTGGAATTGTCCTGAATGACATTGCAATGACAGATAAAGGTCATTTTATTTCTTGCCATAACCTACAAAATTGTGCAGAATAGAGTGTAAACTACAGTGTAAACTATAGCACATGCTTAGTGGCAATGCTCCAAAATGTGTCCATCAATTTTAATGAATGTACCACACTAATGAAGGATGTTTCTTATATGGGAAAATGTGGTGGGTATATGGGTCAGGGAATATGGGAATCCCCTCTATTTTTTATGTAACATTTATGTAATCTAAGTATGTTTAAAAAATGAAGAAAAATGTATATAATTTTTATTTCATCTAATACTCTGTTCTAGGATTTGCAGGATAGCATTGACATTTAAAGACTCATTTTTAGGTTACCTTTCACTGTTACCCATTTTGTAACAAAGGAAGTCCAAATCTGTTTTAAGAGTTCTTAGGCATGAGCAAACTAACAAAGTTAAAGCAAGCACAGATTAGAACAGATGAGAGAATTTTACACACACAGACTTGACTTTTGAATCACCTAGACACAATGATCCCAGTGTCTATCCATGGCAGAAACTTTATGCAGAACCCTCCAGCTAAGTTTCTCCAGGAAAAACCCTGGATAACTGCTAAGTACAGAATTAAGGGGTCCAGAGGAGTCCTGCCACCAACAAGACATGAATTTTGGCTGCCCTGGGGGCTGTATCTCCTTAGTTACCTCCTGGCAAGGGATAAAACCCTGCAAGGGCTTTTTCACTGGATGGCCTGGAGTGTTACAAGGAAATAGGTAGGGAGCTAAGACTAGTCAGGAACCTTTTAATCTTAATTGATGGCACATGAGGAGGTTCCTTATTCCAGAGGGTAGAGGTTTAGTAAATGGAGTGAATTTCCTCATCTGTTTAAGGAGATTGTCCTCAAGGTCTCTGGCCCTCAGATATGTCTGTCCTCTCCTTCCCTCTTACACAGGTTTACCTGGAATTCAGGGTCCAAAACAAAGCCCACTCACAGTCATACTTTGGCCATGTGGTGTGGGAGGAAAAGTTTAGCTTCTTTCTTTTTAGACTGTCAGTAACCAGGTTGCCCCAATTTCTGAGAAGACATGGCGATGAGGAGTCTGCTGAAATGCTGAAAGAAGCACCCATTATCTGAGCAGAGAATAAAACATGTTCAGCAGTCTGGGGATATCCCACCACTAGAATTGACTGAAAGGATTGCTCACTGAGCCAGCATCCTGGAAATCAGGGGGCCCTGCTTACTGTCCCCACATTCTGGAGATCAGGAGTCTTATGTCTCTGGACATTGGGGACCTGTTACCTACTAAATTGATACTACTGTGTGCCATGTGCTGCTCAGACAGGGTGTGCTTCACTGTCCTGGGTCTCAAATGGTAAAGTTGGTCTTAAGAAGACCCTGCCTGACCATGTGAGTATCATTGATACCAAACTTAATATCCTACTCACCACTTCCATCTCTAAGCTGAAGGGTGTGAGCCAGAGCCACCTGCCATGGCCCAACCAGACCCTAGTGAATAAAAGGGTTTCTTTTGCAGCTGAATCTGGAGCCTGGATGCTGCTCTATAAAGGCTTTTAATAAAATTTGTTAAAAAGATGCACGGCCTGACTTGACTATGTCCAGTGTACAGTCTGAGGGTCATGTTGACTAATGGGAGTATTGATAATTTTCTTTACTTAATTGGTGTGTAGGGTCTCCTGGATCAAAAAATTTCTGTGCTTTTTCTAAAGCCTTCTCAGTTTAAACATGCTTGTGTGCTATTGGTAGAGTCCAGAACAGGAAGAGCTGAGCAAAGCTAATCAGAGTTATAACTTCAGCAGTAAATCCATTGAAAATGAAGTATGATTTCTAGCAGGCAGTACCTTGATGAACTAATCTGTAATTCAGGGACAGAAATGGA
Source organism: Cabassous unicinctus (assembly GCA_029593785.1). Lineage (NCBI taxonomy): Eukaryota > Metazoa > Chordata > Mammalia > Cingulata > Chlamyphoridae > Cabassous > Cabassous unicinctus. The sequence goes on from JAQZBX010024407.1 coordinate 15,760, forward strand.
TATATATATATAAATAATTGTGGCACCAAAACACAAAAGACCCCATTTTAACCAATTTTAATTGTATACTTAAGAGGTATGAATTTACATTAGATAACTGCTCTGATTTAAAATATATTTGTAACAGAGGACAGATTAGAACACTATATACTGATAAAGTGGTCATTTCAAGAGAAGACAATTTTAAATACATATGCACTTAACTGCCCTAAAATATATTAGGCAAATATTGTCAGATTTGAAGGGGTAAATAGATGGTTGTAAGAAATAGTAGGAAGCATTAATACAATAATTTCAATAATGGATGGAGGTTCTAAGAAAAACTCAGTAAAGAAATAGAAGCCTTGAAAAATACACAAAGGTAAAATGTCCATAAGTGGGAAAAATTGGTCTGGGTTATATGATAACTCTTTACTTTGTGCATAATTTTTCTATAAACAAATGGTCTAATTAAACAAAATAAATTTAGGTGTTGGTAATAAAAAAAATTACATTAACAAAATTGTGCTACCATTACCAATTGTCTTCAAGGACTTATTCATATTACTGCATATAACAAAATTTTATGCCCATTTACAGCTGAGTAATATTCCATTGTATCAATGTATTTACTTAAAAAAATGCTTTTTAAATGTTTAGATTACATAAATGTTACACAAAAAATACAGGTGTTCCTATATGCCCCACTTCCCACACCTCCCACAACCTCCCACATAAACATCCTTCATTAGGGTGTCACATTCATTGCAATTGATAAATGCATCCTGGGGCTTTGCCGTTAAGCATGGACCATAGTTCACATTGTAGTTTACACTGTCTCCCACACAGTTCTGCATGTTATGTGATGATATAGAATGGTCTATATCTGTTGTTGCAAAGTTACTCAGGGCGATTCCCAAGTCCTGAAAAAGCCTACATATTAAAACTGTTTTTCAGTCATTCTGCTCCCAGAGCCTCCAGTAGCCACTGGCTCCACATCAATGTTGTATTTTCTTCCAAAGCTAGAATCACAATATGTCTATTGTAGCATACCAGTAAGTACACTCTAGTCCATAGCTCTTCTCCCAATCCTGAGGATTCCTGGATGGTGATGTCCACTACACATCCAATTGAGAGGGGGCTTATATCCCATGTGGAAGATGGATAGGACTATCCTGCCTGCAGCTGCAGACTCTCTCCATTCCCTGGGATGCCCTTTGTCCATCATCATCTTCCCACCAGTTGTCTTGGGTGAGTCTAATGAGCTAAAGAGTAGCGAGGTTCCAGGCCCAGCTGGCACATGAACAGCCCAAAGACTTGAGTCTCTGGATATACACCTACAAACTCCAGCACCAAGTATAGGTTTAAATAGAAGGGACAGATGAGCCATTTGCAGGGAAGACATAAATGAGTCCAAATCTGTCACTCTCAAGAGCACAAACTCCAAAGTAGGGGCCACTGGCAAGGCACCAAACTTTGGAGATATCTGCCCTCACCATGGGACCTGGATGTCTCCACAGCCTTCAGGAGCCCCACTATTGGGGTGGCAACCACTTTGGAAGTCTATGAGATCCAGCTGAGATGTGTGTAAGCGTAATCTCTGGGATGACCTCTCGACTCACATTGAAGTCTCTTAGCCATATGAACTCATTTGTCTTTACATTTTCCCCCTTTTATTCAGGTCTCCTTCCTGTTGCATTGGTAGTTGGTGCTTGGTAGCAATCCCTCGGTGCCAGGGAAGCTCATCGCTGGGAGTCATGTCCCAAGCTGGGGGAGAAGGTAATTCATTAATATGCTGAGTTTGGCTTAGAGAGAGGCCACATTTGAGCAACAAGGTGGGTCTCAGGAGGCAACCCTTAGGCATCCCATAGCAATAGGCTAAGTTTAAATTTCAAGAACAAAGACTCATATGCCTAGTCATCAATATCAAGGGCCCATCAGTGAATCCTTCTTTGCCAGTCACTGCCCCTGCACTTGGGGTACTGTTGCTGCTCCATTAGAGAATGTAGCAGAGCTCTCCAGGATGGGAATTCAATATTCTCTCATTTATTGTGTGAGTCTCCACCCACTGTGACAATGCCCCATGAACATCTGAATATTTCTATATACCTAATATGTATGCTCCAGTGAACTTCCTCCTATGCAGCCCCTATCCCCAACACCCCACACCAACCATGCCCCCTACCCCAGTTGTAACACTTCTGTGATCCAAAGCTTCTTCAAAGATGAAGCCATTACAATAGCTGAATATAATTAGTAAGAAAATGAAACAACAATGATAAGTCTAAATATAAGAGATAAAATACATAAAAATTTAAAAAAAATACTAGAAATAAAATGAAATTAAAAGATTGGGATAATAAAAGAATGAAAAATATTTTTAAAACATTTTTTTTTGACATTTGACATTTTGCCCCTCATCACCACAATATCTGGTGTCCTGTCTGTACCGTGGTACCTTCCCCCACTCATTCCCCAGTGTCTCACTATTTTTCATTTTGTTTTCAAAGAAGTTTTATGTCACAGCAAAATCACACACAAACTACAGGAGACTCTCATATATCCAACACCCTCCCCCTATCCTTTCCCCCATATTAATACCTTTTTATATATGGATTGTACCTTTGCTATAACTGATATACAGATAGTGAAACATAGCTAATAAACATGGCCAATAGTTTACACTATGGTTTAGATTTTAGATGGCACATTTACAAATTTTGATGATATTTACCATGTCCTGTGTCCATCAATATAAGACCATGTAGAACACTTCCACTGCCCACTAAATATCCCCTGTTCTATCTATTGTATTCCTACCTTTCCCTCCCCTCAGGGCCCATGGTGACCCACTGGCTACACTCCTTGGAAGAAAAGATTCAAAGTTACATGCAACAAGACTGAGGTCTTTACACACTGATTTTTCCTCCCTTATTAGGAACTGCCCATACTCTCAAGAGACTAATAGCTGTCTATTTGTGAAAAAATCAGTCCTCCTGAGGATGGAAGTCCAACTCCTTCCCATTCATTATGCAAGTATCCACCCACCAATACAACACATCATGACAGAATGATCACTCACCCACTCCCTAGAAGCCTGCTCCAGGTGTGCCCAATCCCAACTGCCCCCTGATCCAACCCCCTAAACCAGTAATCCTTCCTTGTCCTACTGCCATAAGAGCAATCCCAATTTTGTACTTTCAACCACATATCTGCAATTCCTCACTGTTCATCTGGTTCCCCTCACAACCCTCCCCCAAGTACCCTGGACCTCCAACCCACGTTTCCTAATCTACCCGTGAATGCTGCACCAACTAACCCAATAATATCACTACGCTCCTGTCCTATAACTTCAAAACACAGCTACACTCTTTCACCTTACCATATATTACGTCCAAATGGGTGATGGCTCATCACCTTTTCCTCTCTATTTCTTGCAAACCTATAGTGCAGACAATAGCTCTCTGAGACTGCCCAGGTTCCTTAATTCATATCAGTGAGGTCATGTACTGTTCATCCTTCAATGCCTGGCTTCCTTCACTCAACATAAGTTCCTCAAGATTCATGCATGCTATCCCATGTGTTAGCACTTTAATCCTTTTACAGTGAGTAATATTCCATTTTATGTATGTACCACATTTTGTTTATCCATTCATTTGTTGATGGGCACCTGGGTTGATTCCAACTTTTGGCAGTAGTTTATAATGTCACTATAAACATTACTGTCCATATATCTGTTTATGTCTTTGCTTTCAATTCTGGGTATATACCCAGCAGTGGAAATGCTAGATCATATGGAAGATCGATACTTAGTTTTTGAGGAACTGCCAAATTGTCCTCCATAATGGCTGGACCATTTTACATTCCCACCAACAGTGGATGAGTCCCATTCCTCCACATCCTCTCCAACAATTATAGTCCACTGTTTTTTTAATGGCTGCCATTCTAGTGGGTATAAGATGGCATCTCATTGTAGTTTTGATTTATATTTCCCTAATAGCTAGTGATGTTGAGCATCTTTTCATGTGCTTTTTAGTCATTTGTATTTCCTCCTTGGAGAAGTGTCTTCTCAGGTCACTTGCCCATTTTTTAAATGGGTTGTCTTTTTATTTTTGAGGTGTAAGATTTCTTTATATATGCAGGATATTAAGGTCCTCTCAAATATATGCTTGCTAATATTTTCTCCCATTGGGTGGGATGACTTTTTACTTTCATGATAATGTCCTTTGAGGTGCAAAAGTTTTGAATTTTGAGGCAGTCCCATTTATCTATTTTTTATTTTGCTGCTCGTGCTTTGAGTGTGAAGTTCATGAAACCATTTCCTATTTCAAGGTCCTGTAGATGCATCCCTACATTATCTTCCAAGATCTTTATGGTCTTGGCTCTTATATTTAGATCTTTGATCCATCTTGAATTGATTTTTGTATAAGGTGTGAGATGGTGTTCCTCTTTCATTATTTTGGATACGGATATCCAGTTCCCCAAGCACCAGTTTTTGAAGAGGCAATTTTCTCCCAGTTGAGAGGGCTTGGTGGCTTTGTGGAATATCAGATGACTCTATATTCAAGGAGCTATATCAGAGCTCTCAATTTGGTTCCATTGGTCTGTCCTTGTGCCAATACCATGCATTTTTGACTCCTGTAGCTTGGTAGTATGTTTTAAAGTCAGGTAGTGTGATACCTCCAATTTCATTTTTGTATTTTAATATGTCCCTGGCAATTTGGGGCTTCTTACCCTTCCAAATAAATTTTGTAGTTAGTTTTTCCAATTCATTAAAAAAATTCTGTGTTGATATTTATTGGGATTGCATTAAATCTGTAGATTAGTTTGGGTAGGATAGACAACTTAATGATGTTTAGTCTTCTGATTCATGAACAGGGAATATTCTTCCATTTATTTAAGTCTTCTATGTTTTCCATTAACAGTATTGTGTAGTTTTCTGTATCAAAGTCTTTTACATCTTTAGTTAAATTTATTCCTATGTATTTGATTCTTTTAGTTACTATCATAAATGATATTTTTTACTTGATTTCCTCCTCAGTTTGCTCGTTATTGTTGTACAGAAATGATCCTGATTTTTGAGCATTGATCTTAGAGCCTGTAACTTTACTGAACTCATTTGTAAATTATAAAAACTTTGTTGTAGATTTCTCAGGGCTTTCTATGTATAGAATCATGTCATCTGCAAATAGTGAAATTTTACTTCTTTGTTTCCAATTTGGATGCATTTTATATCTTTTTCTTGCCTCAGTTCTTAAGCAAGTACTTCTAAGACAATGTTAAAATTTTGGCATCCTTGTCTTGTTCCTTATCTTAGAGGGAAAGCTTTTAGGATTTCACCTTTGAAAATGATGTAGGCTTTGGGTTTTTCAGGTATACCCTTTATGATGTTCCTTCTATTCCCATCTTTTGCAGTGATTTTATCAGGAAAGGGTGCTGTGTTGTTTTTCAAATCCTTTTTCTGCATCTATTGAGATGATCATGTGGTTTTTTTGTTTGTTTGTTTTTTGTTTTCAATCTGTTTATGTGGTGTATTACATTGATTGACTTTCTTATGTTGAACCACCCTTGCATACCCAGGATGAAACCCATTTGGTCAGGGTGTGTAATTCTTTTGATATGTTGTTGAATGTGGTTAGTAAGTATTTTGTTGAGGATTTTAGAGTCTAGGTTCATGAGAGAGATTAGTTTGTAATTTTCCTTTCTTGTGGTATCTTTGTTTGCCTTTGGAATTAGGGTAATGTTGGCATCATAGAATGAGTTAGGTAACATTCTTTCTACTTCTATTTTTTGGAAGAGCTTAAGCAAGATTGGTGTTAGCTCTTTCTGGAATGTTGGGTAGAATTCACCTGTGAAGCAGAATGTCCTGGGCTCATCTTAGTTGGGAGGTTTTAGTTGACTGGTTCTATCTCTTTACTTGTAATTGAATTCTTGAGTTCATCAATTTGTTTCTTCATCAGTGTAGGCTGCTTGTGAGTTTCCAGGAATTTCTCAATTTCCTCTTTATTATCATTCCTGTTTGCATATAATGTTTCAAAGTATCCTCTTATGATACTCTTTATATCTGTGGGGTCAGTAGTGATATCCCTTCCTCATTTCTTATTTTACGTATTTGCATCTGCTCTCTCTTTTCTTTGAGAGTTTGGCTAAGGGTTTGTCAATTTTATTGATCTTCTCAAAGAACCAGCTTTTGGTTTTGTTTATTTTTTCTAGTGCATTTTTATTTTCTATTTTGTTCAGTTCTGCTTTAATCTCTGTTATTTCCTCCTTTCTACTACCTTTGGGGTTAGTTTGTTATTGTTTTTCCAATTCTGCCAGGTGTGCAGTTAAGTCGTCAATTTAGTTCTTTCTTCTTTTTTATACATGAATTTATGGCTATGAATTTTGCTCTCTGTACAGCTTTGGCTGCATCCCATAGTTTTTTTATATGTTGTATTGTCGTTTTCATTTGTTCCAAGGTAGTCACTTATTTCTTTTGATATTTCCTCCTTGACCCACTATTTCTCTAAGAGTGTGTTGTTAACTTCCATATCATTGTGCCTAATCTGGTTCTCTTGCCATTAGTGATTTCCAGTTTCATTCCATTGTGGTAGTGAAATTACTTTGTATAATCTCAATCATTCTGAATTCATTGAGAGTTATTCTGTGACATAGCATGTGGTCTATCTTGGAGTATGATTCTGCACTTGAGTAGAATGCATACCCTACTACATTTATGTGTAGCATTATATATATATATCTGTTAGGTCCCAATCCTCTAATGTATTATTCAGAGGCTTTGTTTCTTTATTGATACTCTTTCAAGATGTTCTCTTTAATGGTTATAATGGTGACTTAATATTCCCCAGTATAATTGTAGAGGCATCTATTTCTCCAGTTGGTCTTTCCAGTATTTGCCTCATGTATTTTGAGGCGCCCTGATTAGGTGTATAAGTGTTTATGGTTGTTCTTTCTTCTTGAAAGATTACCCCTTTTACTAATATATAGTGTCTGTCTTTGTCTCTTGCAATGGTTTTGCATTTAAAGTCTATTTTGTCCAATATTAGTATAGGTAATTCAGCCCTTTTTTAGTTACTGTTTGCTTTTAAAATGGTTTTCTAGCCATTCACTTTCAGCCTCCTTGCATCCCTGGGTCTAAGGTGGGCTTCTTTATGATGACAAATAAATGGGTCATACGTCCTTATCCATTCTGCCTATCTGTGTCTCTTGACTGGTGAGTTTAATCCACTAACATTCATTGTTATTACTTTTAAGGAATTTCTCACATCAGCCATTTTTTCTTTTGGTTTATGTATGTCATATGCTGTTTTTCTTTCTCTTTTTGTCTTTTTAGTTATTCTTTTTCTCTCCTCCAACTCTCTCTCTTTTTATTCCTTTCAACCTGCAGAACTCCCTTTACTATTTCTTGAAGGGCAGGTTTCTTATTGGCATGCTCTCTTAATTTCTGTTTATCTGTGAATATTTTCATATCTCCATCACTTTTGAATGCCAGCCTTGCTGCATAGAGAATTCTTGGCTCTATGTTTTTTTTCTATTAGTACCTTGACTCTGTCATACCACTGCCTTCTTGCTTCCATGGATTCAGATGAGAAATCAGTACTTAATCTTATTGAGCTTCCCTTGTATGTAATGGTTCTCTTTTCTCTTGCTGCTTTGAGTATTTTCTCTTTGTCTTTAGTTTTGGACAATATATTATATTTTGTTTGTCAATCAATCTCTTGGTAGAAACATGGATTTTTTCAACCTTATGGGTACTGTGAATAATGCTATGTATAAGAACAAATAAGATTTTTAAGTTGATTTTACTAATCAATATGGAAATAAGTATTGAATGTAGAAAAGAAACTGGCAGTTATATTTCATATAATACTATGTTCTTGGGTTTGCACATTTCACATATTGTCATGTAAATCTGTTAGCTAAAATAAAGGAAGTAAAAGGATTATGATTAGAGTACTTATAAGTGAATATAATTATGTTATTTTGGGGACATAACTTTCCATAGATTCTTAGGTAGAGACCAATGTGTTAACTTTATGTAATTAAAGACCTGCATAACAGTAACATTGAGAATGACCTCCCAATAATTATTTAAAAGTCTCTTGGCTATTGACTCTTCATTTTACTTTTTTTCTTTTCCCCTCTTTGATCTAATCTTACATTGCTAGGGCAGAGTTCAACCGTGGGAGTTGTGTCATGTTTTGTGTTGCCTGGAAAAGCTTTATCTCTGAAAGTCATGTCCCACATTAGTAAGAAAAATTTTATCTCTGGATATCCAGCCTTGCCCCTTGTAAGGGGCAAGGTTTTGAATTTATTTGCAAAGACTGGCTTGCAGAAAGGCACATTTAAGCTACAAAAGAAGATTTTCAGGAGGTGGCTCTTAGGCATTAATATAAGTAAACATAGTTTCATCATTTCAGAAGTGAGTTTTAATTTTTAGATGCAAACCCCAAGTTTTGGCTTACTAGTATATGTCTCTTTATTAGTCAGGTTTTTCCTGTAAGCATGACTATTTGCAAAAGAAGTGGCCTTGGGTTTATCCACCACAAAGGAGAAACATGTCTCAGTGAAAAGGTGACTTATCATGAGTGCATAAGGAACTGGAGGAATCATCCCAAAACTAGTTTAAAGTGAGAATGAGAGCTAAGATTTTTATGAGGAAATAGAGAGGGCTGGGGAGAAGATAAACATGTGAAGAAAAATAGTGATTCCAGGGTTCTTGTGAGCGGGGTACATATATTTGTCAATTTTGCATTGTCTCAAGCATGTTCAACCTGTCCTTGGTTTCAGTGGCTAATAAACCACAGCTTAGATATTGTTCTACCAACTGCTCAATGATATCCACATTTTTGTTTCTGAGAAAAGTTATAGATTTACTGGTTAGTAAGGTGTTTCTGACACCATTCTGTCTGGTTTTGCTTTGTGATATTATCTTATTCCTGTAAGCAAAACTGAGAATCTCTGGTTAATATCCTTCTGGGAACTAAGTGCAAAGAATCAACTCATAAAATTAGATAAATAGAAAACAGGCTTAATTAGTGCATTAGGATTTTCAAAGCTACTTAAGTGTAGAAATTTTAATAAGCATGTTTTCCAGCTATCAAATCCACCCTTGCCTTTATGTTCTTATTCTTAAAAAGATAGTTTTGTAAGCATTCCTTATATAAAGAAAATGGACAAAAGTCTCTTCTTTTGTAGGTACTTCCTGCTAATTAAGGGCAAAGAAAATATTCATATTTTGGAGGCTGTTCTAGACATAAATTCACAAAGACAATATAGGCAACAGAAAGACAAACATTGCAAACAAAATAAAGGCAATACTAAGAGAGCCATTCTTTTTTATATCATAGGCAAGTTTATTAACTACTCAGAAAATGAAGCAAATTTGCCAATATTTTAATATGTTCAATATCATTCTGCATATGATCCAGTATAGAGGAAATATATACATCATATATGTAGATACAGCAATTAATACAGTAAAATATTCTCTTTGAGCTGCAGTTAATATATCTAAGGTTTAGGTTTACAAAACCATGCATGTTGTCCCTCTATGGGAGGAGGCCTCAAAGCCAATTGTATTTGTTTAGGTCCTTCTCATTTTGCTCTGGTGATTATTGCTCCACTGGGTATATCCTTCACACAGGCAATATATGCCAACACCATTGGTCCTCACGAGCAATACATCTCTGGCTGGCAGAGTCAGTCTGAAGCAGCAACATATTTCCATCTACTTCAGGAGCATGACCAGGAGATGTTGCAGCTTTTTGTATTGTTTTAAGGATCATAGTGACTGATCTAGCCAATAACTCAAATGAAGAGACACCATGCACAATGATGGCCTGGTTTAAATACACAAGGGACTCTGACAAGACTGAAGACCATTTCTTTTATTTTTATACACTTTCTAAACATTTTTCATTTTTCATTCAACTTATAAGATATCAAAATATCTACTTAGATCAGTTAGACTAGAAAAAAATAAAAGATATTCAACTTGGAAAGGAAAAAATAAGTTTTTACTATTTGCAGATGACATGATTCTATATATAGAACATCCTGAAATATCAACAACAAAGCTACTAGAGCTAATAAACAAGTCCAGCAAAGTGGCAGGATAAAAGAACAACATGCAAACATCAGTAGTGTTTCTATACACTAAAAATGAATTTTCCAATTACAGTAGCAACAAAAATAATCAAATAACTATGAATAAATTTAATTAAGAATGTATAAGACTTCTTCACAGAAAGATATACAACAATGCTATAAGCCATCAAAGAAGACCTAAATAAATGGAAGGACATTTCATGTTCATGGATCGGAAGACTAAATATCCTTAGGATGTCAAATTTACACAAATTGATTTATAGATTCAAGGCAATCCCAATAAAATTTCCAACAGCACTATTTTGCAGTAATAGAAAAAGCCAATTATAACATTTATTTGGAATGGTAAGGGGCCCCAAATAGCCAAAAACATCTCATAAAAGAAAAGCAAACTTGGAGGATTAACACAACCTAACTTTAAATAATGTTACAAACATGAAGTGCTCAAAACTGAATGGTATTGGCACAAAGATAGACATATTGAACAATGGAACCAAATTTTGCATTCATAAATAGACTTATACATCTATGGACAACTGATATTTGTCAAAGATGCCTAGTCAACTCAACTAGCACAGAATATTATCTTCAACAAATCATGTTGGGAGAACTGGATACCATATAAAAAAGAATGAAAGAAGATCCTTATCTCACACACCCTATACAAAAATTAACTCATAATGGATCAATGGCCTAAAAATGAGAGCATAGATCATAAAACTCCTAGAAGATAATGTACAGAAACATTTCCAAGATCTTATGGTATGAAATGATTTCTTAAACTTTACTCTCAAAGTGTGAGTAACAAAATTAAAAAAATAGATAAATGGGACCTCTACCAAATTATAAACTTTTGGGTTTCAAAGAAGTTTATCTAGAAAGTGAAAAGGCAGCCTACCTGATGGAAGAAATTATTGGAAGCCACATGTCTTATAAGGATCTAACATCCAGCTTAAAAAAAAGAAATCCTACAACTTAATAATAAAAAGACAAATGACCCAATTAAAAAATAGGCAAATTATTTGAACAGACAATTTTTCCAAAGAGGAAAAAAAAATGACTAAACAGCACATGAAAAGATGCTCAACATCACTAGCTATTAGGGAAATGCAAATGAAAACTACAATGAGATATTATCTCATGTCTGCTAGAATGGCTCCTATTAAAAAACTGAAAGCTACAAGTTTGGAGAGGTAAAAGTGTTACAGAGGAGTTTAAAAAGAGGAACATTCATTTATTGCTGGTGGGAATGTAGAATCTTGCAGTCACTATGGAGCACATTTTGGCAGTTCCTCCAGTAGCTAAATATAAAATTCCTGTATAATCCAGCAATCCCACTCCTAGTTATACACCCTGAAGAACTGAAAGCAGGGACACAAACATATGCATACACACTAATGTTCATAGCAACATTATTCATATTCTCCAAAAGATGGATGAAATCCAAGCATCCATCAACAGATGACTGGATTAACAAAATGAGGTATATGCATACTGTTGGCTATAACTTGAGAAACAAAACCTAAGTCGTGGGCGAGAAATGAAACTTAAGTCCTGAGAGAGAAACAAAACTTAAGTTCAGGGCTAGAAAGGAAACTTGGCAAGCAGCCAATGGGCATGCGTGGCCACTACCCTCCCCCATACCCTAAACCCTTTCCCCTGCACTCCCCTCTGTTGCCTCCTACCCAGCAACAACCCACGCCAACCTATCTCAACCTCGCCTAATTTTAACCAATTAGACAACACCACACCACCCCTCAACCCTTTAAATTGCGCTGCACTTCCTCAATAAAACAGACCTGAGCTATCAGCCTCGTCTCCGAAGTCTCTTTGCTGCGTCGCCCTCCACACCGGATACCCCCCACCAGGGGGGACCGACCCTCAGCGGCCGAGACACCCCCCAATTCTCTCCCTCAGCATACTACAGAATACTATTCAGCTTTAAGGAGCAATGAAGTATTGATGCATGCAGCAACATGGATGAAACTCAAAGAATTTATATTGAGTGAAGTAAGCCAGATACAAAAGGATAAATATTGCATGATGTCACTGATATGAACTAAGTATAGTGAGTGGACTCATAAAGGTAGAGTTTGGAAGGTAGGTTACCAGGAGGTAGAACGGACATAAAGAATGGTGAGCTGATGTTTAATCTATGTTAAATTATAACTAGGTTGATTGAAATGGTATGGAAATGGACTGAGGTGTTGGGTGGCAGAGTGATGTGAGTGTAATTAACAGCAATGAAGTATGTGTGTTTGACAGTGGTTGAATGTGAAATTTTGGGAGGTACATTTGCTAGAAAGAAAGATAAATTATAAAACAGAGGATTGTATAATATAGCGAACGGTTTTGGGCAAGGATTGTGGTCAATAATAGAAATGTAAGACATGTCTTTTAGGAGCTATAACAACTATATCTCACTAGTACAGGGTGTTGATAGTCAGGTGGTATATGGAGAAAAACACACTTAAATCATACTTCTATGGGATAAAATATATTCTTGTTGCCATAGGTATGTTTTCTGGATAGATAGTTGCCTGCATGGTAACTAACAAAATATTAAACTTTCTTCTTGGTGAATTCCTGCTACTTTATCAAATAAGATTTCAAAAACTATGAACTATATAAGTCTTGCCTAATCAAAGAAAACAGACCAATAAGCCAAGCCCTCGAACGTAATGCTTGCACCTTTGAATCTTATTTCAGTAATAATGAAACTAAGACTAATTACAATTAATGCCTCAGAGTTCAATCCTGAAAACCTCCTTGTTTCTCAAATGTGTCCTCCCTAAACCAAGTTCTGCAAATAAACTTACTACCCACCTCCTTCCCTGGCAGGGGACATGACTTCCAGGGATTAGCTTCCTGGCACTGAGGGATTATTACCAAGTGTTAAGTAACAATGCATTTGGATAAAGACCTTGACAAAATTTTGGAAATATTAAATAAAACAGAGGCTTTATGGATAAGAGATTTCAAAGTGAGTTGGAAGTTCATTCCAGAGGTTATGTTTATGCATGTCTCAGGTAGATTACCCAAATTGCCACAGTAAACAAAGTCCCAAACCAATGTGTTCCTGAGGGCTCTAGGGACATCTAGACACACTTATTGGGCTCTATCTGGGAATATAAGAAAATCCATTTCCCCAATATAACATAGTTATACTCATTTATCATTCCCCTGATCATGATTCTTCTACTCCTTTCATTTGAATCTATGATTTTCAATGTACCTGTTAAATCTATTTCTCAGAGACTTAAATCTTCATATTGTTCATATGCCAGTTAAGCCCTGAATCTCAGCAGAGCTGAAGCAAACTCCTACTCTAGTTCTTTGGCCTTACCTTGGACAATAACAAAACAGTGATGATGAATTAGTCCCATCTCCAAAACAAGGATTATCTACAACTGCAAGCAAAATGATTTCTTTCCTCTGTCCCATAATAGCTAAATTCCACCCTCAGCCTGAAGCATTCAAGTGGACATCATTCTAAATCCCTCAAGATTGAGGAATGAGCATAAAAAGGGGGGAAGTGTAACCACATACCAAGCCAGATTTATTGTTATGGTAGTTATTTTCTCATGTTGAAAGAGTAACTTGTAACATTGATATAAAAAGATCTATTTAGAAAATGTTCTGACAAAAGGAACTTAGCCTTCAACCTGCAACTGGTACAATGACCTACAATGCTCATTATGGCTCAACACATTTTATACTGTATAAGAGCAAGTAGTGCATGAATATCACAAGCTTTATATTATCAAAAAGCAATAATCTTAGTAAAAGTCATTTTTTTTTCATATTCCTCCAATGCCTGGCATATACCCTTATATTTTCAATATTTTGAATTTGAAGACATTGTCATAAAAATGTTTTAAAATTGATATGTTCCTACATGGTCTATCTGCATTGTTGGTTCCTCAGCAAAGGCATTGCTACTCATTTTCTTACCAGGTAAGCATCTTACAAAGTTTGAGAGTTACATCTCTGAAACCTTGTTTGGATGAATATGCCCTTAATTTGCACCATCTATTGATTTATATTTAAACTTATATGTTGAATTACTATCCAAGGTTTTCCCCCCCACATATTTGAATATGTAGATACACTCTTATCTAATCCTCAAGGTCCTGAAAAAATGTATTGCTATTCTGATTATTCTTCCTATGGGTTTTCTTTCTACAAATTGGTACTTTATTTTATAGATTTCTGTATCTCTGCATTGATGTTTCTGAGTATATACTTTTAATAAATGTACTTTTAATTAATTTGAACATCCTGCTATATAAGAATATTTCCCCAGAATATGAATTTGTAATTTTTCATTCACCAATTTCATTTCTTTT